>VWYH01002279.1:0-70202 GCA_013399365.1 Pampusana beccarii
GAGCCCCGCGCCCGGCGCTGCCCGAGCCGCCGGCGCCCTCTCTCGGCTCCGCGCCGACCCCGGCAGCCTCGGTGACCCGGCCGATCCCAGAAGGAATATAAACCACCTGACATTTTAGGTCTCAGTTAAGTTGCTCTGGACAACAGAGAGGCCACTGCTGGGAAGTAGGTAGTGGGATTTCCCTTACAAACCTTTTGCTTGACGGCTCCTTTTCTCCAGTTACTTCCTCAGAACCAAGTTCTGTCAGGGAAGGTCGTTACTTCAGGCATTGGAACAGGCTGCCCGGGGAAGTGGTGGAGTCACCATCCCTGCAGGTGTTTAAAGGGCGTTTAGACGAGATTCTTAAGGACATGATTTAGTGCTAGATTTAGGTTAGGTTATGGGTGGACTTGATGATTCTGAGGGTCATTTACAACTGAAATGAGTCCATGATTCTACTAAAGAGACAACTTATCAGCACCATGAAAGCTGTCAAATTCATATAGGCCAGTTGAGGGAGAGCCCTAGAGAGCTCTCAGGAGACATCAGATACTGAAAGTCAGCAGACCAGGTCTGGCTGATTAATAATAATAACCAGTAATCTAAAATCTCTACTGCAAAGCACTCTTCTGTCTAGCCTGAAATTTTGGTTTTGCTAATTTTCTAAGTAGCCTGTGGTTGGGAGTATTATTCATGCTAATTTCAGGAAATCTTTTCCTTGTGCTGCTGTCTCCAAATTTAATGTCGAATACCAGAATTTGCATGTGAAATCTGTTATGGTCCTGAAAATTATAAGAAGGTGAAACTGAGTCCTGTGATCTCAGCAGTATTTTGTGATAACAAAAGTAACATGCCTTTTCTTTGTCAAACGCTATCTTGATCATATTAGGCCAAAGCACTGGGGAATTTCAAAGCAGAAGTCAGACATCCCCTTTGGATCTTATTGCAGAGGTGTCTGTGCATTTCTATAGCTCTGTGCTGCGGTTACTTGCCTGTCTCACATTTTTTTCATGCCTTCTGGAGTCACAGCCCCGTAAGCTGTTCCGAGGAGGATTCTCACAATGTGTTGGGTGCTTGCAATTGACGCTGTACTTACTGTGCTCCAAAAACATTGGTCCTGTGAACAGACCATTAGTCTGGCAGCACATAAAGGTAACTCACAGGCACAAAAGGAGGTTTATAAGTGGATACTACATCAGCCATGAAACCAGAGAAAAGTACTGTGGTAATGTGCCCTGCTCCAGCGTCTGTGTCTGAGCCGAGTGTGGCACTGCTGGGTGGGCAGGGGTGAGGAAAGGAAAGAGATCCTGAGCGGCAAGTGGTACAGCCAGGAGCCCAGACCTGGGTACAATCCTGTCTTCTTTGCTGGTATTGTGATATATTTCAGTATTTGTGGAAGCTTTCAGTCAGCACGTGGCTTTCAAAGAGAAGGCGTGGAGGGTTTCACCCTGTGTAGAACAGCTGTTGCCAGCCCTTGCCAGGGGCACGATGCAGGGCTGGGGGGCATTACCTGAGGCACAGGGGCAAGCGCCTGCCTTGCTCTGAGGGAAAGCTCCACAAGCACCTGGGATTTGGTTTACCTTGTCAGCACGCTTTCAGGTTAAAGTGTGAAGTGTTATAGTAATTGACAATATTTTATACTTTATACTGTGCTTTTTATTATAGCTAAGATGGAAGTGAACAGTAAAATCTTCCCCTTTGCTCATTTCTTCTCTTTAATACAGCACATATATTTCTGCTATAGTTGTTGCTATAGATCCTGTGTTCATCCCACTATTCCTGTGCCAGTAAGGGACTGTAAAATTGGTTTAAGTAGTCACCCGAGAACCTCTGTAGTGTGGCCCAAGTTCACAGATCTCCGGACTGAACTTACTCCCCAGTAAGACCGCCCAGTGTCACAGTGGGCTTTTCTATTGTAGGGGTCCTCCGAGCTTTGCTGAAGCCAGAGCAAGTCCAGCAGCTTTCTGGTGGCCACAGGGTCTGAGATCTCATACTGAAATTCTTCCTCTTACCTGGTTGCATTGAGATGTGAGGGCTAGTGAGAAAGACACCGTGTCTGCAGGACCAAGTGGGAACCATAAACCATGCAGCAGCTTTGCCCCGTTATCCCAAAGATCTTTTGGTTTTAAGCAGCTTAAATAGCAAGTAAAACCATTTTCTTCTGCCTAGGAACTGAAGTGCTTAAGCAAAGGACTGTTTTACATGGAGAATGGAGATTTTTGTTCTCTGAGTGTTTCCATGCTCCAAAAAGGTATACGAATTGCTGTGAACCAGCTCTTTACTGGGGCATATTAATTTCCTAAATTATTTCCCTGGCTTTTGGGCAAATTTTGGACTTTGTTTTTGCTGCATGTCCTTCAGTCTATTGTCCTGTCCACTAGCAGAAGGTAGAAATAATTTTGGAGAAAACACCTTTGCAGTTTTCTTTTNCTGACAGGGCCAGGAGATTCTGAGTCCTTAACCTGTTGGTCTTCAGAAGATTTCTCTTCGCGTATGTGTTCTGGAGGCTCTGTTTCTCAACCACCCGAGAAAGCAGAGGATGGAGGTGGTGGAAGGTGGATTTTTAGCGCAGAGTTTGCTGCACAGACCAATATATCAAAATACAACCCAGTACAGTTTGTCAGGGTTTGGTGTGTCACCTAGTAACAGACTTTGCAATTAGATCTCTCTTGCTCCCACATGTTAAAAAATCCTCCCGACCTTGGAAGGGCTCTGCTGCTGTTGCCTCCCTCGGAACTGCTGCTCTGGGTGGCAGGCACTGAGGGTTTCTTGTTGAGCCCAGTAACATCAGTATTTCAAAGCCATGGAAATCTGGGGCACGCGTCCTCCCCAAACGGCTGCATTTGGCATCTTCTCGCGCAGCGCCTGTCAGGGATGTGGTACCTGTTTCTGGTGACCCACCCTCCAGTGGGAACACTCACAAGCTGTGAGGCATAGTAAATTTTGCTTCAGAAACTCTAGCCGCTTTGGGTTGATGGTGGCTTAGTATCTGAGCAGCAACCTAAATATTTATCTATGTGTCTACATACAGCAAGTCGCCTCGATAGTGGTAAATCATCCCAGTTAATGAATTTTCAATGTGGCTTTAGGTAGCTGTTGTTTTTCTAAACAAATGGTTTTGCTGTGCATGTTTCTCCACAAGGGATGGTTTGAGCAAAGTGCTGCTGACAGTTGTGAGCAAGTAGCGGTGCCACTTCAGATGTTTTGTGTCCCTTTGATGTCACGCGCTCTGTGGTAACGCAGCATAGTGGTTGTTAATGAGAAAGCGGGGTGCACCGGCTCCTGTCATTCCCGCGTGAGAGCTGCCGGCACTTGCACGTGTCTTTAATTCTGTGTACGAGCACCCTGCTGAATCAGTGGGCAGCTTCAGTGAAACTCTTTCGAGTGATTTGTTTTATATAGCAGCGAACAAGCAGCCTGGCTCAGCACAGCTTCAGAGAATGACATTTTTAATATTTTGATTGACTCGATACAGAAAGGGATGAGACTCCAGCAGTTACTGTGGTAGGTGTTACCAGTGATTAATGTCTCTTACTTTAAATCCAAACCTCTCAGCTCTTTTCATATGTTTTTTGCTAGCAACAGCAGATCCTGTGCCAGTCTCCTAGGTCTGAGTTTCTTGAGGTGCAGACACTATTGCCAAATTTGGTTTCTTGGCAATTTTGGGCTTAGGAGTTCAGCTCCGACTACGCATACAGATCCCTGAGTATTCTGCCTGGAAGTTGTTGATCTGTTGAGCTGATTTATAGAATGTGTTATTCTGCTTTCCTGCAGCATTTTTACTGTATGGAAAACATTTTGTGCTTATTATCACTTGCCACATGCATTTAATCTATTTTGGGTAATTCTTCAGGGCCCATCACCATGGTATCCTAGCACCAGTGAACATAATGCCGATATCCATTCAGTATGAACTGCTGATGCACAACTCCTTCTAATATTAACACAGCTTTGTTATGTTACTTATTTTTCATTTTTCAAATACAAGGCATTTGTGCTTTAAAGAAGAAAACAAGGCTTAAAGCTAAGACCACATGTACTGTAGATGGAACCACTTCTAAATGGCCGAATGGAATTAATGAACCCAGGGAACGAGACCTGCCCATAGTAATGCTGGCTACATGTTATTTTGTTGGTGATACACTAGAGATTATGTGGTTTTTTAAAAAAACTCTAGTGACACAAAGTGGTCCAAGTTTTGTGGCACTATCTAAATATTTTTTTTCCTATGTGCTGGATAGTCTTGAGTCTGTAGAGCATGTAACAGTTGCTGATGTGATGAGGGGCAGCGGTGTAACACCCAGGGGAAGATGGTCAGTAAACTTGATGCACAGCGGTGGATGTACACCTGTGCGCTTGGTGCATGCCAGTCAATGGCAGAATAGCAGTGCAGGAATTTCTAATTTTGTCTGAGCTCATTCTGTAGGAAAATGAAGTGCTCAACAGGCATAAGTGATGAGTGTGAAGAAGATAACGCTGTAAGAGGTTGTGATTCAGCTCTGCTTCTTTCAACATAACACAGAAGTTTCCTAAGGTAAATGTCTTTGTGCAAGACAATAACATGCACATTTAACATGTTCAGTGTTTTTCTTGTTACCTACACTTACCTCTTGCTAAATCATTATGCAAATGATTCTGAATTAAATGCTTCACAAATATGAATGAAAACAAGGTGGTATTTATTCCCTTGGCAAGTACAAACTCAGGGAGTATTTAAAAGACATCAAAGAGTGCTGTGTGGGAAAAATGTAAACACCTTTGGATCAGAACCAAACCAGTAACCTTGTGCTGCTGCAAAAGGCTGTGGTGGGAGCTCTCTGGCACCCGCTGGGCAGGAGTGCGGGGAGAAGGCGGCTCTGCCAGGTGAGCGGCACGTCCTGGGGAGTCTGAGCTGTGTTCTGCTCCTTGTGCACCTGTCCCACCAAAAGTGAACGGGTGCCTTAATATTTTAAGGCCAAAATCCACTAAAGTCTCAAATGACTTGTGTGCCAACGAAACATAATTGTAAAACCGAGCCCGTCGTTCCTCCTCTAACACCAGCAGATCACCCCTTGCACTTTTTGTGGGCACCTTCATACTATGTCCCTGTGTCAGTGTAAGGCAAGCGGCACTTTATTTACATGTAGAACGCTGTGGTGCAGTGGCTTTTTAAAAGTAATACATGCATATTTTCATTATGCCTGGAAAATATTTATAGGAGGATGGTTAATCTCTTGGCAGAGGTTACTTTTCAAAGTTTCTACTGTAGCCATAGGTGTCCAGTTTCTGCTAATTGCCCACATTCACAGGGAGGGCACGGGTATATGAGATGTCTCAGGGCTGGACAAGTCATGCTCTGTGTTTCCAGGTACTGCGTGTCTCTCCATGATTACCAGGTTCTTACAGGAGATAAACCGTTGTGATTGAAAATCAGAGTAAAACAAGAAACTTCAGCATTCGGTATCTAGGATGGATTTAGATGACAACAAACTGTAAAAAGTAGCTGCTGACCATGCAGGCAAATACCACCTTTGCCAGTAAAGGCACTATATCCTTTCCTTAGTTTTAAATTATGCCCTTGTTCTATATAGTATTATCCTAATGAGACTAAAAGAAAGTTTAGGCTTTTCAGCATGTGCTGGAACTGTTGTTTGCAGAGTTCCAGTTGACTCCCTAATTTCTGTGAGTATTACAGTCCAGAGTGTTGTAGCTCACCAGCCACCAGGAAAGATCATTTCTGTGTAGTCGTGGAGCTGCGAGGACCTTGAAAAGCTCTTTGTCAAAAGCAGGATCAGTGTTATCTCTAATTTCTAAAGGATGCTTGCCCATTTTTCATGGATGCTAGAAGCCTTACAGCTTCCTGATGCAAGCTGTAGCTTTTCTTTACTCCCTTCACCATGAAGAGAGTTTAGCTCGTGTCTGAACTGCATCTTCCCAGCTTGCAATAAACTCATCACTTCCTACTCTCTTCTGTACACTATGCACATTAGAAGATAGAGCCTTCCTTTCATCCAAGCCACAGACTTTATTTATCCCCACACTGCTTTCATGAGTTTCCCAGTGTTCCTTTCTTTAGATGAAATAATCCTGCCTTCTTCCCTCTCTTCGATGTTGCTACTGTTTTCTGGTGTTTTAATTCTTCTTCACTGGATTCTTTCCAGTCATTCCCATATTTTGTCAGATGCAATGCCCAGCCATTGAAACTGGCACGGAGAAGATGGGAGCTGGGTGTGGGGCTGTGTGCACTGGACAGGCGACTTTCTGAGCACTGAAGGCTTCTAGCTCAGTCTGTTCATGTCCACGTTGTGTTTGACCTTCTCCAATACTGCGGCGCAACTGACTTCTGGTCTCCTGTGTGACCCATCCTTCTCTGCAAAGCTGCTGCCTGGGTGTAGTTGTGAAGCTGATTATTCCTGCCTGGCAGAAGCATCTTTCAGTTTTCCCTGTTGAATTGTCCCCCCGCTTCCCTAAATATTTCTGCAAGCAATCAAAAAAGCCAAGTCCAAACCTATCCTCCAAGATACTGACAGTCTCATCTGTCTTGCCTCCCAGTTTGTGGTGCCTTGAAAGACCATGGTCTCATTTCTTCCGCCTGTTTGTATTTTTCTATCCTTAATGCAAAGCCTGAACAGCAAGCTACTGCCTTAAACTGTTTGCTCATGACATTGTCAATGTAAAGCAACATCGATTTAAAAGCGGGTGAAACCCGAAGCTAGCACTCAGTCCTCGAGGCCAGCAGCTCGGAGCCAGCTCGGCCGGAGCCACCCGAGCGATCTCGAGGGAAGGAGAAGCGTGCGGGGCGGGTTCGGTTTCGCGACCCGGAAGCCCCCAGCAGCCCTTGCGAGAGCGGCTGACGTGGCGTGGCCGTTCCCATGGTGACGGCGACCACGCCCCCGCCCCTCGCCTTTAAAAAGGCTCGAGGCGGGCAGCGGCGTGTCGCTGTCACCGAGCGCTGAGGAGGGAACCGGCTTGTGGCGGCGGTGAGTGTCGGGCACACCGTGCTGCAGCAGCAGGAGTGGTAGCTTGTCTGCTCAGGTGCAGAGGTCAGCACTCCCCAGCTGTTAGACCCTCTCACTTCTCCTCAGTGTCCCAGGCCGCTGCCAGCCATGGTCTCCACCAGAAAGAGAGCTGGTCTCTAAAAGACTGTGTCAACACAGACGGAGCAACTGCCCTGAACCGTGGCTGTTCAGGTCTCCGGCTGCAGGGAGTGTCAGAGCCTGCTGCTGCCAGGCGAGGGAGACCAGCATTCCGCCTGTGTGAGGTGTGAGCAGGTGCAGGATCTGCTCAGCATGGTTGTGAAGCTTGAGGAGGAGGTCGAGACACTGAGAACCATCATGGAGTGTGAAAGGGAGATCGACTGGTGGAGCAACTCCCTGGCGTGCCACTCAGAAAGGCCCCGGGGGATACCCCCAGAGGGTGATGGACCCCCTGCCCTGTCGGGCAGAGGGGAAAGACCCGAGACAGCCCCTGTCCTGCCGCTGTCGGGCAGAGGTAGGGGACCAAAAAGATGACGAGGGGTGGAAGCGAGTTCCAGCTTGGCGTCGTGGGCAATCCCCTCCCTACCTGCTCAGCTTCCCCAGGTGCCCCTCAGTAATAGGTTTGAGGTCCTGGATCTTGAAGGAGACACAGGCGAGGATGAGGTGCAAGCCCCAACTGCGAGGTCACATAGGAAGAGGCGGTTGACTCCACGCCTCAAGACTGCCTCTGATAAAAAAGAAAGAAGGGTAATCGTAGTAGGCAATTCCCTTCTGAGAGGGACGGAGGGCCCAATATGCAGAGCTGACCCCCACCATAGGGAAGTGTGTAGCCTACCCGGAGCCCGGATCAGGGACATCACCAGGGCACTTCCAGCCTGGTGCACCTGACAGACTGCTACCCACTGCTGATCTTCCAGACGGATGGGGAGGAAGCTGCATCCTGCAGCCTGAGGGGAATGAAGGGGGATTTTAAGGCCTTGGGATGGATGGTGAAACAGTCTGGGGCTCAAGTCATTTTCTCTTCCCTCCTTCCATTTTCAGGTGATGACATGGGACGGAATGGAAAAATTAAGTCTGTAAATGATTGGCTTCAAGACTGGTGCTACAGGTAGGGCTTTGGTTTCTTTGATAACTGCTGGTTTTATAAGATACTAGTTTGCACAGTGACACATGGGAAAGGTTTATCTCATAGGGGCAAAAGGATGCTGGGACAGGAACTAGCAGGGCTCATTTGGAGAGCTTTAAACTAGACTCGAAGGGGGATGGGGTTGTGACTGGGCTTGCATTGGTGGGGCAGCACTCCGGAATTGATGAAGACCAGGTGGCCTCCCATACCCCTAGGGTGAAATCGGTGTGCTCAGCTCGCTCCCTGAAATGCCTGTACACCAATGTGCGCAGCATGGGGAATAAGCAGGAAGAGTTAGAAACCTGTGTTCGGTCAGGAGATTATGATCTGGTAGCAATTACAGAGACATGGCAGGACAGCTCACATGGCTGGAACGTGGTCATGGATGGCTATGTCCTTTTCAGGAAAGACAGGCCAGCCAGGCGAGGTGGTGGAGTTGCTCTTTATGTGAGAGAGCGCCTACAATGTACTGAGTACTGTCCAGGTGCAGTTGAGGAGCAAGCTGAGAGCCTGTGGGTGAGAATTAAGGGGCAGGCTGGCAGGGGTGATACTGTTGTAGGTTGTGTCCCTTCCAATCCCTAGCATACTGTGATAGTGTGGTACTGTGATAATGTTGATCTGGCTACTATTTATTTTGGCGAGTAATAGCTGGGGATGGTCAGGACTCAGCAGTCTGCCTACAATGTACTGAGTACTGTCCAGGTGCAGTTGAGGAGCAAGCTGAGAGCCTGTGGGTGAGAATTAAGGGGCAGGCTGGCAGGGGTGATACTGTTGTGGGTTGTGTCCCTTCCAATCCCTAGCATACTGTGATAGTGTGGTACTGTGATAATGTTGATCTGGCTACTATTTATTTTGGCGAGTAATAGCTGGGGATGGTCAGGACTCAGCAGTCTCCCACTTAGCGCATCCAAAAGCTCAAATCTCATGAGCAGCAGGACCTGAACAGTCTAGCACTGGCATGTAAAATCCCAGTATCAATAGTAAAACACCAGACTAATCTACCAAGTGACAAAACAGTTGTCCTTTTCACTAATACTGAAACTAGGTATGTGTTTTGATTCAAAAAGGCAATCTAGTTTGAATCTGAAACCAGCTTTCACTTGGCAGATGTGTTATGCACTAACATTTATTCTTTTCAATCTATTACATGAAATTAATAGAATTTCTTTTAAAAATTAACCACAAGCTTGCTTTTTCCTCTCTCCCTTGCTCCTGCCGGGCTCAGGGAAAGCCTGCCATGTAGTGCATGTGAGGAATTCATGCTGAACACACAAGTGGGGCTGGAAGGACCCGGTCCAGCGCTCCTGGTCTGTGACACACTGTAGATTGCTGACCCACTGCTGTGGGCTTCACACAGTGTCAGCTGGAGTTTGAAGGGAGCAGCTGTAGCTCCAATAAGTGCTGGGGGCAGCTCAGGCTCCCAGATGCTCATGATAGTATTTTTCCTGGGCTAAATGAGTGCTTTTTCTGGCTTTTGTGGTTTTGCATTTTGCTTTTTCAGTACTGCTTTGCTGGGGCACTTACTGCTTGCCATTCCGGTGACGTTTTGGTAAGATGTATGTTGTTTTGAGAGATTTTTATTTCTGGATAATACCGAGCAGTGGTCTGGCTCCTTGCAAAGACTCAGGGGGACCTTTCGGAAAACCTAAGGTGACTCCAGCAGGTGCGACCTGTGTGTTACACAGCTCTCTTGCTCATTGCTGTTTTACCAGCTGTGCCCGCCTGCTGGTAACCTCACAAACAATGTCCTCGAAGGAGAATAACAATTTACAATGAGCTTCCATTATGTGGTGGAGCGCAGTGAGCTGTGATTGTGGCCTCTCCTTCTGCCATTTGCAAGCTGGCATCTTTTTCTGAGCAATGGCTGTATTTTATCCCCATGTTCAAACTCTCCACATTCTTCCACTTTCTGTCTTCTCCATTGAGAGTCCAGAAATAAAATAACCTCTAATCATTTATTCTGTAACTATATAACTGGAAATGTAAGTGTAAAGGGAAATGTACAGTCTCTTCCTGTTGCTTATTAGTCAATATAATACGTTTTCTAGTCTCAGAGAGATTACAGTAATATTTTATGCCACTTTTTTCTAACCTGCTTTCTCAATTATCATATCCCTTGGAGGAAAACTTTTCAATTCAGTCATCAGAACAGTCAGAGTTGCTTTATGTGCTGTTTCCATTTTCATTACTCAAGTCTGTATCAGGAAGGGCAAAGAATAACACTTGTATGAATGTCTGTTCTCAGTCCATCAAGGAACAGAGCAAAATTTAGGCTGCCGAATTGCTGGCTCAGCCAAAGTCTAGGGCTCTTGTACTGTTCAACTCTGCATATTTTTATCAGCTTGTGTTTCAGGCTTTCTCTGTGTGAAAGTTTAGATCTAAATGTTGCTTAGAAAGTTTGTGAGAAGAGGGAAAGATCTTACAATAAGGCCAAGGAGATTAGAGCATGTACTCACTGTTGTGGTCCAATCATTCTTTCCATTAGTCTCAAGGATTATAAATTAATGACTACACTATTTTTTCATTTTCTCTCACTGAAGCATTTGGTTAAGCCCATAAACCGCATGAGTCTGTAAATATGAAAGGACTTGGCATTTGATGCCTTCTGTCATACCAGTGGGGTTGCTGGTTTCTGTTTTCCTCTTAAAGCTTCTGTTCCTAAAACACCTTGCTGTATACTCCCTGTGCCAGGATTACTTTGAGGCGACAGCAATCCTTTCCGTGTCAGTCCAGGATGCTCTCATGCCGAGGGAATTCATGACCATACTTTCCTAGCTTTGCACAGCTAGAGTAGTAGAGGAGGGAGAGATCACGGGTAAATGCAGCAGCAGAGCACACTATGATTTTGAACCCTTGTTCTACCCTCTTCTGACACTCCCTGGGATATCTATAATGCGAAAATAGAAAACCATTGCATTCAGCCCGCTGCAGAGAAGAGAGGTGTTTCCTCCTGGTAAGGGAAGCTTTCAGATGACAGATACTGCAAAGCACACCTTCTAAAATAATTTAATTGGGTATCAATTAGCCATAATGAAATAGATTTAGCGTGGATGTTTTCATACGGAAGTGAGTGTTAGCTGCTGCAATGTGCAGCGTGGATGGCAGGATCCTGCTTCACAGGGCTTCATCGTGAGAGGGTCAGAGGCGTAATTGTTTGCAGCTGTTTCAGGCTTGTTTCCACTGTCAGTGTAAATACTGGGGAGGAGTGCACTGGCTGGCTAGACTTTGGGCTGACCTAGACAGCTTCTGGAAACTCAGGATGTGCCATTCCTAAAAGGCTCTTCGTTTTTCCCATCCCACCCCGATTGAAAATATTCCTCATTCAGCCAAAATGTGCAGGAGAGAGCAAGAGGTCCAGTTCAGCTCCCATTGAGAGCAGTGACCCATCTCAGCCAGGGCAGGAGCTGGCTGACAGTGGGTGACAGCAGCCTGCTCATCAAATCAACCTGATTCTGACATTTAGAAATACAGGATAGTGTCCCCTGTTGTGTGTACCACCCCACACCCCCCCATTTTCTTTAAAGTTTGGGAGTCGGGTTCTGTTCTGGTGTTGGTATAGGGGCATGCCAATTTGCCAACAATTTCCTTTGCACCATCTGAAGAGCTGGTTTCATTGCACAAGCCTGTAATTTTATTTATTTAAAAAAGTCTCTTAGGCGAAGCACTCTATCCACTCCATGGTGAGCACGCTTTAAGTTATGGGAGCAATAGCCTTTGATTCATTCAAACAGTATTGTAGATTATTTCCTGTGTAAAGAAAACAAATAAACAAAACCAACCAAAACATTTTAAGAAAGGAACAAAGAATGAAAAGGGTTTTATTGTAAGGAAAATAGTTTGAAATGAGCCTGGCCATGGCAGCGTCTACCAGGCTGGTGTTTATTTATTGGAATAGTCACATTTTAGCCACAAATGGGTGACAGAGGGAAAGCTGCAATTGATGTAGTTGATTATTTCTGAGGCTGATCGCTGGACTTAATTTCCTGTTATTTTTATACATTGGTAAATTCTATCCTTGTATGTGTAAGCAAGACAGATTTGTGTTTGACAGGCTGTCTGAAAAGTGACTCATCCAGAGGGAAAACAAACAGGTGAGCCCTTGAGACGGGTTGCTGAGAGCAGTGAGATCACTGTGGTCCCCTCCGTTGATTGCAGTGGATCTTTCTAGATCTGTTTGAGCCATTGGATGTCAAGGTTTCAAAAACCTGCCATCCTGGAAATGTCTCCAGGAACCTCTTGGGCACCGTTTCTCACCTCGTTTCCGTGGCTGGGACAGCAGGTCCCAGCTCTGGCAGCCACTTTGGGTGCAGCCGGGGGATATCAGCTGTTAGGAAGCCCTGGGGCTGTGAGCCAGGCCTGCTGCTGGGTACCGTCAGCCTGATGCTTCGAGTCATGGTGACGTTGCCAGCCCTGCCCCTTATTCTAAGGGCTGAACTTGACCTCTAGAGACCATAGTGTGCTTCTGCAAGAGTTAAAATCCATGAGAAATGGCTTTACAGAGCTATTGAACAACGTGTATTATCCACATTAATACATTACGGCCATAGGACCCAACCTCGGTGAAAAGCAACCTGGTGCATGACAGCTTTTAAACCTGATTTCTGTTCTCTCTGCTGCACTGTACAACAGGCACGAGCGATTATCTATGAACACACCTGCCAGTTAACACCTCTGATATTATTGTCCCACTGTGCTAATGAGGAAGCGAATGTAAGGTTTTGTAGCTCATTTTCACCATGTGCAAGCTTTTATTTTTGTGATAGGAACTCCATTTGAACAATGTGCTTCTGCGCATGCTGTTGCCCCAATGCTTGCAGCTGGCAACTGCTTTGATTTGGGCACAGGCAAATTAGCACTTGTCTTTCTTTGCGAGTTCCTCCTCTCCATTTATTGCCAGTTTATGTGGAAATACGTTCAGTTGGCTATACTCAAAGTAGAGTTTTCAATGAAAAGGTAAATTTGTTTCCCATATTTAAATTATGACTTTGAGGTATGAAAGATCTTGCTGATTGCTGTGAGGTATTGAATAGGCTTGCTAGCATTTGGGGATGGAGGGAAGCAAGAAATGTTTGTGCGTCTTGTTGCAAGTCAGAGGAACTTGGCAGCACACTCCTACATGGGGAAGGAATTCTTCCCCGCTCGCTGCCGGGGTAGCCCTTAAACAAATAAATAAGATGACCAGTCAGGCTCAAAACTTGTTCTCCACCCTGGTGTGGAATCTGCTGGGTTTTGAAACTCGTGGTAGGATGGTTTGCTGTTAGCCTTTCTTCCCTTTCTGGTCACTGGTGGAGGATCTGTGTTGGACAGAAACCTCTTAGGCTGATGGCTGGGGTGCCGTTCTAATCCTGGAGAAAGAGGATTGTACCTGCTCCTCTGAGGGCAGCCAACCTGAGAGCTTCCACGCCAGGCAGGAGAGGAGGAGGGGGACAGGCAGGGAGCCTCTGTGTTGTACCTGCCTGGGCTGTCGCTGGCATGTAACATAAAGTGGTCTGAAGCCTTCACAAAGTCATGGTGGTTCTCAGCAGCTCCATGTGAGTTATCACAAGGCTGGTCAAGATGGAGCAGGTGTGCTCCAGCTGTTCATCTGTTCCAGCTGTTCATCTTGCTTCAGAAGGGTTTCATAGGGGGTGCTAGTCCAGACCCAGAGCTCCTCCCACCAATGCATGGAGCTGGGCAAGACCAAGGAGCCAAAAACCAGAGAAAAGCACTCCAGAAAATCTTAAGAAACACTGGTGCTGTGCAGCACAATCTCACATACTCCTCCGGCCTTGGCTGTCACGCCTGGCAGCCCAAACACAAGGAGCAAGCTGATGTTTCTCTGCCTTTTTGTTAGCTGGACATGAATTTCTACTTCTTGGGATAGGTGCACTTATCCCATAGCAGGTGTGTATGATGCAGCTGAGATATTTTTGTTTTCCACCCTGTGTTTGGGTGTGATTTCAGGGATGTTTGCAAGCACATAAGCAGTGCAAAACATTGTGAATTGCTTGTTCTGTTACCAGAATCACAGCATAGATCCTCTTTCTAGTATAATTTACAACTGAAAATAATTTATATATTGTCCCCCAAAATGCAAGACATTCCTAGAATCCGAATAGAATATTAGAAAATAAACATATGCATGTGTACATGCATGCATTAAAAAAAGCTTTTGCCTCAAAATGTTGAGCCAAAACCAAAATTGATTTAGCATCTTAAAGTTTCGTTATCTCTTGGGTAGAGCTGATTTTTTTTTCAAAATTCCGTGTCATTGGGTAATCAAATTTCATTTTAAGACCACACTACATCTTTTTAATGTTGTAAAATAGAAATTATTGAAATACACTGGCTTTTCCAAATAAGTGTTCTCTGTCAGGATAAAGTAAAAATAAGGATAACAAAAGTATATTGAGTTGCTTCTTAATGTGGTCTCTGCTACAACTGACATCCAAACATCTTAGCAATGTTAACCATAAAGAGTTTTAGTGATTCAGTTGCGCTCCAAAAATTTTAGATTTTTTTTTTTAAAACAGTTTTGGTAAAATACTATCTTGACATATTAGCAAGAAAGAAAAGGTTACACAGTCAGGTAAGAATTCATTCCTTGGTTATTCATTGCTTCATTTGTATTTTTCATAGAAACAGATGAAACTTAAATTCCAGAGCATGATGCTAATGAAAGCGATAGTCTAGTCACAAAAGTTTGGGCTTTTTTTTTTTCTTCCCTGACTCTGTCTCTTTTTCCAATCGATGTTTATTTGTATTGCTGTCTGAATTGGTTTTGGACACCGACCTTACGATGTTTCCTTAACTTGAGGCCTCATGAAGTGAAATACGGTTTCCTTAGACCCATGATGGAAACCAATTAGATGGGACCGGTTATTTAGATCACATTGTGCAACAGAACTGAAGGGAAAAGTCTTTGGCCCAGGTCCAGGCCAGCTGTGGCTGGTCGGATGTAGCTGACTCAGAGGATATCAGACAGTCCGTGCTGGAAGACGCTGAGCGTGGTGACGAGGTGGTTTGGAAAAGGCTCCCAGCTTGTTTTTGAGTGGGCAGGGAGAGGAAAAAGAGTGCAAAGCCACGGCACATAGTTCAAAATAACCTGTGTGATAGGGGACCCGCAGGGTGAAATACGTAATTATAACGCTGCATGGTAATAGCCTGTGCATGAGCTGTGCCGGCCGAAGCTTTGAGGTGACCCGTGTCAGGAGCTGGGCTGTAAAAGCGGCTGTGATTGCTGGGGGCCGCAGTCTGTCGCTCTTCCATCTGGAGCTGGCTGAAGCCATCCCTAAAAATAGATGCCTGCCCGTGAGTCACAAATTACGAGTCTGAAAAGAAATTAGATTAGTAGCCCTCAGCCTTCAGTATGCTGGGAGCCTTCCCTGATGTGTTTTGGGGAGGGGGAGCCTGTCCCAGCGGCGCACAGGTACCCGCGGGCTTGGCAATGCCGTGGGCTGGCATCGGTGGTGGTGGCAGCTGCTGGGCGCCCTGTTCTCTCACAGGTAGGTTCTTCTGTGTGATCGTCACATTGAGTACAAGCTTAATGCCAAACCAGCAAAGACTGGAGGAGCAGCCAGTTCCCCCTTGAGGTCACTGCTGGTGTACCGTCGGCACTCAGCGTCGCTCCATCCCTGCGCAATGGACGTGGTAATAGGGATTCGGATGGAAAATCCTTATAGATTACTATTGGCATAAACTGCCTACATTCTCCCTTCTCTCCCCTCTTAAGGGAGTGTTTTGGCTGAGCGTTAAAGTGTTTCTTTACTTAGAAAATGGATCTCTTACGGAAATTCACCTACATCACACCATGGCTTTTTGGCAGAGAACGGCACTCCATTTGGGACACTAGGTTTATTGAACTGTTAGGCACAAATAGCATTTGCTCCTAATTTCTTCCACCTCTTTTAAAAAGGACAGTGGAAGGGTTGAGTGGCTTGCTTCTCTCTCAGGAGTGTGATCTGTTCCATGCAGAGCCCCTCTGTTGGCCTTGGCAGGACCAGTGACTGGAAAGGGAGGTCTTGGTGCTGGAGTAATGACACCATTTGCTGGGAAAAAGTTAGTGTGAAAAATATTTAGCCTGAGCTTCAGAGTTGTGGAAAGAAGCCTGGCAGTTTGTTTAGGAAACAGAGTGCTTTCGAAGAACAAACAGAAAACTTTCTACCCCCTTCTCTTCAGATAAATAAAAATATTGGTGATGGTGTTTTTCAGCCTCCCTGCTGGTGTAGTTACTATGAATTCTGCCTGTCCCATCCTCTGTCATCCTCAGGGTTGTGTCTTAGCACCTCGGTTTGATTTTGTTTGTTCGTTTCTTTTGTTTGTAAGATGTTCATATTCAGGTATTTATTTTCAAATCTATTGGCACATTTCTGAAATGAATGTATTCAGAAACAGTTTGTTTAGTTTGGGTACCACAATAGATTTGTTTTGCCATCAGTATATTGAGGGTCTAGATAAATACATGATGGATTTGTAAGAATGCAATTCTGTTTCCAGAAGTTGTTGTAAGGATCTTCTATTTGCCTGCATGTGCAAAGCGGTGCCATAGCTGGAATTCATATTGAAGGAAATATCCAGCGGCATAATCTGTTTCACCTCTGCTGCCTCACTTACCATTCTTAATAATAATGGTTACATATCCGTGGTTCAGTTTTGTAGTTCTCCACATATGTTAAGCATGCAATTTCCTGTTGTATTTTAGCTGGCAAAAATAGAACTGACATTTTTCACACAACTTGGTTTTTATTTGTTAATATCCGTATAAAAAACTGGATGTACTGACAGGAAGTCTCAGAAGGACACCCCGCTTCTCCAAACCCGAAGGCTGTAGAAATTTGAAGTGCTGAGGAGAGAGACCGACGTTCCTCTCCCGTGCCGTGACACCTCCAGCACTGTCAATAAAGCTCTGCTGATTGCAGGGTGCTCATTTCCAGCTCGGGCAGATAGCAAGAAGCAGGGCACACCCTCACTTCACCAAGTTCACCCCAGGCAGCACCTCAGAAATGACTGTGAATACTTTTATCTGAGTAGATCCCCTCGGACTGTCCCACCTTGCAGAAATGAGGTCGCCTCCAGACCTCCGAGGTCATTCTTGCAGATTTTGAAAGAGGACGTGGGAAGCACAGCAGTGCTTTTGTCTACTAGACCCTAAGAAAGGGCGGTTTGGGACTTCTAAAAGTCCAGATGGTGTTTCTGAGAGCCGCAAGAGGAGGGAATGAAGTCGGGAGCGGACAGGAGCCCATGTAGGAGTCCCTAACAAGGGAAAGCGGGACAGGACGGAGAAGGGAGGGACGAGGGACAGCTGAAGCTGCTTCCCACCCCAGTCACAGCGCGGCCTTTCTGCCTGCGCCCCGGCTGAGGTTTGGTGTTGCAAGGAGAAATTCCAGACGCATTACTCATTTATGTTAGAGTCTGTTGACCTGATACTGTAAGCTGGGAAAACAGACTTTGAAACAAAGGGGCCAGACATGAGTGAACAGAATGGTAATGACTTTACAGTAAATCGTGCCGTTCTGAAGAGGTTAATAGTATGCTCGTATTTTACTGAATGTATTAAAACTCTTAGTTAAATATTGTATGTTACCGGAAGGGAAATAAAATTTTATTTAAGTGGGAGCATTTTAATTTTATCACATTTCCTTTGATTTCCTTGAAGTCTCCAAAATTGATTTTACAGGATTTTCAAAGTGGATAGTGTATTTATAGTTTTGCTAGGTTTGCTGCTGAAAACAAAGCAAGCAAGGCTTCAAGATTAACATGGTTAAGAACCAAGCCCTGCCAAAACTTACACATGTGCAATTGAAAGCCTGCAAGTATTCTCCGTGCACTAATTCAAACTACTCACGCGTAAAGTTAAGAGCTTAATTGCATGCAGGTATTGTTTCCTCAAAATTAAGTAATCTGGTTTCTGAGGCTGTGAAGACCTGGTGTTGTGCAGCTCCCATGACCCTTGAAATAAGAAAGCATTGTAAAGACTGCACAAAATGACTTCTTTTGTTAAAATATTACTGAGATGAATGCTCCGCGCTCTGATCAATATAATCTGAATGTTACATCATTTCATCTAAAAGAGTTGCGGGTTTATATACTTTTTCTGTGCAGAGCCATATGAAATGAAAATTAATGAGGTTCAAAAGGTTTCTGAACATTTAAAAAAAAAGTTTCATTTCAGTTTCCCATCTGGAAACTGCCAGAATTGAGGGGGGAAGGGCTCCTTATTTTCCACAAGATCCTCTTGAGATCTTTTGTTGCTGTGAATTGGCCCTCACGAGCCCCCAGAGGGTCTATTCCCAGATGTTTTCCCACCCGCCTTTTGGGACAGACGCCCAGATGTTTTCCCACCCATGGTCCCTGTCGTCGGCACAGGGTGTGAATCCCATCTCGTGGATGGGGCTGAGTGTGGCTGGGTTGGAGCAATGGGATTTTTGGCAGCCGTGGGCAGCGCGTGTCCCTGGCCCCGCTCTCGGCTGTCCCAACCTGCCGGTGCCGTTCACCTTCCTTCCTGGGGCTCCAAGCGTCATTGCTATAGATGTGCCCCCCACCCTGCTTGTCATTTGGGTTCATACCCTTTGTAAAACCTCAGTATGGAGTTGTTTCCTCCAACTCCAGCAGCTCTTTCAGCTGAGCCGACATTTATCTCCTTTCATTGAAGTGATTTTCTCCTGCAAATGGTTTGAGTCCAGTTAAGAGACGGCCTCCTTTCCTGAGTGATATTCTCACCTGTTCTTTAACTCTCATGCATCCTCTCCTGATGAAAAGCATTTTCTTGGACACCTCGTCAGACCGATGTCCATTCCCTGCTTACGGGACAGGAGTTCTCTGATGACAGGGCTCTCCCATTTTGGACTAAATTAATTACTCTTTTTAACATCTGCTGGCTCCCTGGAGCAGTTAACTTTTAATAACTCTCCCCACTTTCTGTAGGATGGCTGCTCGTGTGCCACAGCCTTGGCTCCTGGGAGCCTTTTTTCTTTCGGTTGTGACACCCAGGACTCTCAGACCATTTAAATGGAGGGTGCTTGTGATCTGCTTGTGACAGCTCCCCCCAGCTTCAGCCAAGATCCTTTTCAGTGTATATTTTAAAGGATGATTATTGATTTTGGGGTAGCTGGTTTTGGCCCCCCAAACTTGAGCTATCTTAAAATGGTTTTACATTTTGGAGTTTGGTGGCAGGAGTTCATCCTCCAGGGATCCTGGGATTAGCCCAGGCCAGAAAAAGCCCTTTCAATTATTGAAGCAAACCAAATGTTTTCCCTTCCCGCTGCATACGGATTTCCATGCAGACAGAGGGTGCTGAGGCAGGGGGAGGTGGGGAGGTGACCGAGGTGCAGGGCGACGGTCAGAGCGACATGGGATTTTTCCCAGCCCACCTGTGGCAGTGGGAAGTGCTCTGTTTGCTGCCTTTCTCTGTGCCAAAGAGGGGGGGAAAAAGGCCATTGTTGAAAAACGCATCTCCTCACAGGTACTAGTTAACTCGTTTAAATGTCACTTAGCAGACATGTAGACACAACCCTGCTGTTTAAAACATTCTATCTGCTTATAATCACTGCAGAGGGAGTAAAGGCAGCTGTAATGAGCTTGTGGGATCAATAATTACTCTTAAGAGTCTGTTTCTGCCTGGTTTTAAACGCTAACGGTATTTACAGAGAAATACCCAAGTGAGAGAGCTAAATCTTGGCTGCCCACTTTGCCAATGCCGGTGCTGTAGAGAGCCAGAGTAGCAGCTGCCTTGTGAGACAGGATCAGGGTGTATGTGGCTCTAGCTATGGGTAAGGCAAGATACAAACCATCCTAAAATACACCCCTCCTATTCCCTCGCGGGGGCAGCACCAGTACCAGCCAGGCTATGGGGCTCTGAGCCACACAACCTCTTTCCTGAAGCAGCGAAATTCATTTTCCTTGACTTTACATACCCCCCAGCTCCAGTCAAAAGTTGTCCTCTTGAAGCTGGTGTGTCTGCGAGAGCTGATGGCTGTGACAGCACTCGGAGGTGGCCAACCTCCTCCTTCCACTCTGCTCCGGAGAACTGAGCCTGGCTTACCCACCCTCTGCCAAGGGCTGCCCCAGGTGCACTCTCACATCTGCTTTCCCCCTCCTCACCATTCAAGCTCATGTCTCATTCTTCCGGCAAATTTCTGAGTTGTTTAAATCATCTGCATTTATGGTATATGGCTCCTGCTTTTGATATACGTCTTAGCTCCTTGCTGTCAAATCCACATATTCCACTAATAAATAACGCAGAATAAATAATGTCACTGATAAGCAGGCTGAACAACATTCACCCCAGTGCCGATGCTGGGGGAGCTGAACTGATGCTGCTCCTTGGCCTCCTGCAGCACCCGCTTAATGACTCGCTGCTTCCTGGATGTCAACTGGGTTTATATTCACCTTTATTGTATTAATAACTAGAGAATAGTTCCTTGCTTTCTGTGAGCCACCTCCGTGTCAGAGATTTTGTTAAAACCTGACAAATGACTGCTTTTCTGCCACAGAAGTCTTCAGATTTACTATCTGTGCTCAGCAACTGCTCAGGCTAAAAAAGAACGATCATTGAAGTAATAGGTCCTAAACACAGAGTTGGTATTTGCTACACAAGTGAAAACTGCAAACAAGAGCCACAGGTGACTCACTAAAACACTTTGGTGTGATGTGTTTCCAGAGGCTCGGCAGTCAGCAGAGCACTGTAGATGGCTCAGTATATGACTGGAAAGGAAAATAAATTAAGCAGCAGGAAAGCCAAGGAGAGGCTTGAAGCAAGATGCTGATACAATTACAGCAGAAATGAAACTCAAGCACTCTCTGAAGAGCTGAGTAACATGTATGGTAGAACTGTTAATGTACCTGGACACAATACCTTTAAAAGCAAAATCCTGTTCATTTCCTCCGGTAGGTTTGTTTCGTACCGAGCAGGACACGCAGTCGGAACACAATATTTAAGGCAATGCAAGATGTGCTGGCGAGCGGCCAGCAGCCGCCTTCCCTCCTGCCTGGCCGGGCGCGGGGGACAGCCAGCGGGTGGCTGGCAGGGTGCTGTGTCCCAGCCCTGCGGGCACGGGGTCCCCAGGAGGTTGGGTGGCCCCCACCCTGCTTGAGAGCAGCCTGAGCCCCCGGGCTGGGTGAGGGGCCAGCAGGCTGGTGATGCACCCCTGCACCGGAGCGGCTGTAGATTGGGACCATGTGGCACATCCGAGTAATGATTTGGGGAGCAGATATGCTGCTCCCTGGATTTTCCCTTTGTCGGGCAAAACCTCTCTGCAGCTCCTGAGGGAAACGTTAGCTTTCCTTTTTCTTTTCGCCTGGTTTCCCCATGGGTTACCATCCCCTTCTCTTGCCCACGGCTCCCCTTTGGGCTGGGCTGCATTTGGCCCCATGACGCTGGCCGTGTCCATGTCCTCTGCGGCAGACCTGGTGGTGGTTTCTCCCAGGTTTGGGTGCTGTGCTGCTCCAGGGAGACTTGGGGAGCAGCAGAGCAAAGGGGTAGCATGGGTCCTTGGGCACGGCTTTCCTCAAGTGTCTCCTATAACAGACCTGGTTTTCCTAGCTGCAGTGTCGCCAGCAGAGTCCTGTCTGTCGTTGGGCCATGGTTTCACAGGCTGGAGTTTTACAGTGCAATCATGTTTTAGCACATAATTGCTTTATCTTGTAGTAACAAATCAGGTTGGAAAACTGAGCCCAAATGATAAAATACCTAATAAAGAAAACTGAGAAATCAGATTCCAACACATATTTGGCTTTATTAACTTAAGGAGCAGCAGTATTAAAGCATCTATTCTCACTGCTGGTATTTTTTTTCCCCAATGAGAGCTGGAAAGGCAGACCACTGGTACTGTTAGAAACAGGTATTCCAGTCACTGGGGAGAGATGAGGCAAAAAAGCCAGCTGAGCTGTGGGCTGTTTGTGTCTGCCCTGAGCTGCGGCTGCAGGCAGCAGTGACACCGGAGGAGGCACCTGCCCTCACACGAGGCTGTCGTGCGTGACGGTCGTGCATGACGGATGTACGCCATCAACAGAGGGACAACTGAGTAACGGTAGTGTTTTCCAGTGAGGTTGTTTCAGAGAAGTACAAATAGTCGTGCTGATAAAATATTTCCTGGTTATTTTATTCTCGATGCAAACTGTCTTCTCTAGAAGTTGTCACCCTGAAATGGTGTCCTCCATGAGCACCAGTGACTTTTCTTTGTTTCATTTGCTCTAAATAGCATCATTTTGAGGAGGGGGCTGCTGCTTCTCTAGGAAATTGTGTATTTATGTATGGACTTCTTTTTTATTTTGAAGGGTAGACAAATATCATGAGCGTTCATTTTCAGTCTTCTGGTTTTATTTTTAGGCATAGGACATTAATGAGACAAAAATGTATGAAAGCACTCTTCGTCTTAAATGATATGCAATGTACTGAAATGAAATAATACAATGAAGGAAAACAAATATTTGCAAATAGCTATTCTAATTGGTTCTACGTACATTTGAATATGAGTGGGAATTTTTAAAGGATGATACTGGTGCTTTCTGATGGTAGGTTTATATCTGTCCATAATGACTTGTTTGTCTATTTGGCAAAGCCACATCTAATGGGCCTGTGAGTCAGTCCCCTTGGTAGACCTCTGACATTCTTCTTGAAAGCAGGCACACCAGGGACTCTCCAGTGCCAGGTTTTCTTAGAAAACAGGCCCCAACAGGGTAACTTTTTGAAGCAGAAAAAGGTCTCAGGTTAAAATAAAAGGCTCTTCTTGTGTCCTTTGAGGGCAGGTCCTCATTTCTGAGCCCCGTGGCTCCTGTGTCACAGCCACCAGCCCACGCCCATGTGTCCCCAGGCAAGCCACCATCTCTCCATCACCACCCAGGCTGGCTCCAGGGCGCTCCCCACTCCCCCCGGGGTCCTGCCAAGCCCCCTGGCTGCTGCGGGCATCTCCGTCCCTTCTCACGCTCACTCTCCAAACTGAGGGTGCTCTGAGCTCTCCGAGGAGGGACAACTCCTCTCTCCTCCCAGGAGGCTCCGTCAGACTCAAAGGGCAACAGCGAGAGCAAAGCAAACCAGCAGCTCCCCTCCGTGCGGGTGCAGCAGGCTGGGATACACTGTGCACATGCAGGCAGCGAACACATCAACCAGAGCTGGGCCGCCAAACTGGTTATGTGGGTTGCCCCCTCTTTTGCAGAATTAGTTTGTGTTTTTGGAGCTCAATTTTTTAACCAGCCCAAAGTAAGGGCACGGAAAAGTGATGGGAGTGAAGATGACGTTGTGGTATTGCCTTGGGCAGTTGTGTTGGCTTCATAGCCAGAGATAGTGGCATTAGTATTGCAGGGTAACTACAAACTGGTGTCAATCTAGTCTAGAAACTTGAAACTTCTTGGTAATATCCGGCTGCACAGGGTTGTTTCTTTGCAAGTTTATTTACTTTTGTTTTATAGTCGGAAGTGTGAGGAAGCGCTTTGTGGAAGGCAACAGGAGCAGCTCTCAATCTGCTGGTACTGGCTGAAATGCCCAGACAGCACAATCGCATTTCTATTTTTTCTCTAAATAATTGAAAGGGGAAAAAGCATAACATCTTTGTCTGTAAAGACTTTGTTTATATTAAGGAAAGTTTACACAGCTTGTAGAGAATTAATTTGTAGGAAATTAAACCTCTGTATCTCCTCCATCTTACATACATGGTCACCACCTCATTCCAAATGACACAAGCACTTGGGTTGGGACTTAGGGTTATCAGCAAGATTTCAGGTTTCGGAAAGAAATGCTTTTAGCCTTAGAGAAAAATGAACAGAAAGAAGAAATGTAAAATGTTGCTTTATAGTCTTTTCAGGGGTGCTAGGCTTGGTTAACATCCTGATCTAAATCTGAGAGATGTGTGTGAGGGCAGCCGCGGCCTGAGCGGGGTACAGACACCGCAGGGATGCTCAGCTCCGTGGGGCGGGAACGGGGATGCATGGCCGATTCCTGGGCACAGGAACCAGGAGAGCTGTCAGAGTCACAGGAAAGCAGCAGCAAAGTGACGACCGGGCTCTGAATCCCTCTTCCCAGTAAAAAAGCCAAGCTTTCCGGTCAAAGCTGAACAGTGCTTAGGGTCACTTTAAGAATGTAAAAAAGACAGACTCCTGAATGAACAACTTATATCCTCTGATCCTCTTCACATCCTGCTCCCGTGGGTAGTGGGAATGACAAAAGCCTGAACTATGCTTGTAATATTTTTAGCCCAGGCTGCAACAAGAGGTGCTGGACATATTATGGGAGAGCACGTTTCCACGGACCCTCAAAAACATTTGTTTTAATCCATAAGGCTTGGGTAGAAGTCAGCTGCCATCTGAGTCTCTGATGCTGGTGTTTGTCCATCAGTCAGCTGAAACAGGTATGCTTGTGCTTGTGAAAGGCACTTGTCGTCAATGAACACAGTACCTAAACAAAAACTACACCCAAAGGCACTTGAAATCTGTGGCAAGTGAAGATGTTTTGGTAAATGTGGAATCCTTCTCGAGGGACAGAGGAAGAGTGAATGAACCCAAGGGTTCTGGTTTTGGCAGCAGTCGTGTGCGGTCGGTCAGGAGTGGTTCTGCACAGCTCTGGGGAGCTGCTGGGCTGTGGTGCTGCAAGACCTTGGTGCCCCACGCTGCGGGCGTTTTGGACTGGGGGTGGCCAGCTTGCCGGTAGTCTCCAGCCCTCCCTCTGTGGTGCCACGTGAAACCAACAGCTGGTAGAAACCTTCTTCACACCCAAAAGTAAAACCCTGGTCAGGTTCATCTGAGAAACAGGAAGGAAGCAAAAGTGTCATTTTGGTGTTTTCAGTAGATTTCCCTCGCCTTCCCTAGGGAGTTCAAGTGCTCCCGTGGCCTTCCTTGTTTAGCCTGGCACAGCTTGCAGTTTTCCATTGGACTGTCACCAGGCACTCACGGTAGCATCCACACTCCCCCATGCAGATCCCCAAGTTGTGAATGTCTCTTAAAACCAAAATAAGAGCAACAATAAATAAATAGTGTGGTCCGGGACTCCTGTGAGAGATGAGAACGCAGCCTTAGTAAGAATTAAGGGTCAAAACATCAAGGAAACACCAGACAGGAAATAATGGGGGGACGGGATGGGACGCAGCAGGGGCTGGATGTGAGTGGGGACACTGAACCGGCAGCCGCGTTGCCAGCTGATGGCTGAAAGAGCGGATGGCCTCTGATCTGGGCTGTAGCGGGTGGCGGTGCTCTCATGGCATGGCCGCTGAGCGGTGAGGCCCTTACACCGAGAGAAGTCCCTGTCGTGCTGCCATGCTGGCCAACGGGGCCGCCCAAAAGCACGGCCAAGCGGCACAGGCAGACCCCTGTGGAGACTTGCTCTGCTGCCGGCCATGCTGGAGTCTGCCACCGATGAGCACTAAACTCACTGCATTTTTATTAAGAGGAAAAAAAGATTTATTTTCAAGATGGATCATGATGTCTTTAACTTTTCCTTGTCTTCTTCTCTCTCTTTCTCTCTCTTTCTCCTTCTCTCTTTCCCCCCCCCGCCTCTTTCCCTCTCTCTCTTTCAATAAAGACCACTGCATGGAGGGAGGGACCTCTGCCACACAAAATCAATATCAATTACCACACTGTAAAAGACGAGGCCACGCATATGTGCTGCGGCAATAACCAAACCGAATCCCCTTTGTGCAGGGAGTACTAAGCTCTTTCATAGCATTTGTGACTGTAGTGGTAGTCGAGCTATTATAGGAACAATCGATGAGGCTAGCTGACGTCAATACTTGAAAAGAACTTCACCTGGTTTAGAAGCAAAAATAAAAACGGATGTCTGTTAAAAATATAATTTAAGGTAATCAGAATGCCATATAATGAGAGCGCGTAATTGGTTCTCCTCTCTCATTTAGCATAGCGGTTTGTCTGTATTCAATTTCCTCACATGGTTTGGTTATTGCTTTTGGTTATTACTATCTGTATCTAATGACAAGTAAACTTGTGTTCTTTTTTTTTGTCATTCCTTTCAAAATGGCCTCACGTCATCTTGCATTTAAGGGGAAAATACACATTTATCTGGCTGGGCAAAGTCCTAGATAGGTTTTGCCATCACAGATCACTACTTCATTCAGGATTCAGGCTGGTTGGCTTTGGTGAGCGGCTGTGTGTGAGCAGAAGGAAAGACGCAGGATTTCACCTGGGAGGTAAAGCTCTTGTACCACACTGGCAGTTCGGTGCTCCAGGATTAGTGCTTTTCTGTCAAGGTCAGGTTGGGATTCAGCATTTTAGAGTGAGCTCCAGAGCCTCTCCTGCTTCTCCAGCAAGGCAGACTGACCTTTCTGGTGTCCCACGGCGTTCGGCAGGAGAAGCTTTCTTTTACAGTCTCCTTTTGCCAGTGTGCTTTCCCTCCCAGCCCCTCTACCCCAGCATTAGCTGCTTATGTTGTCAGAGTCTGCCCCGCAGATGATCTGTTAGTTGGGTCTCTGTCCAGGATATATTAATTAGAAAAAGAGGATCATCAAGTTTAACAGCTTTCCTTTCCTGTGCCAGTGGCTGTAATTTTTCCTGGGGATTTTCGCTCAATACTGAGACAAAAGCGTACAGAGAAGGCAAGAAAGTCCCTCGTTTAAAATGGGCTCTGTTCAAGGAATGCTCCCCCTCCCCAAGCAACGGCTGAGTAGTCTACTCGGATGTGTGGAAAGGGCCAGCTGAAATGTGTATGTCTGAGTACCATATTTTGCTGAATGTTTACTCTTATGAGATTTCTGATGAGATTACTAGATGACCCCTTAAAGCCCTTTCCCACCCAATTATTTATGATTCTGGGTTGCTCTAAGTTCTCATAATGGCTCCTTTATGACTCCTTACATAGTTTACTTGCTATTGAAGTTAAATGAATTGCTTAGTAAATTCCAGGATGCCCCTTTTTATAACTCAGTTGAGTGCTGTATTTTGTAGCTCTGAAATCCTCTGGCACCTCATCTATTCTCCATGAACTTTCAAAAATCACTGCTCAAGGTATCGCACTTCCCTCTATTAGCTCTGTTAGCAATCTCGGATGCTTGTCGTTCAGTTCTGCGGGTATATAAATACTTTCCCAGGAATTCTTTTCATCTTCCCCTTTGATTTACTCGTGGCTCAATCAAATCATTGATAGAATTTAAGCCTCAAAGTTCACTCCCCCCCCCCCGCCCCCAATCTTTGATTACAAAAAGGCAGCAGTAATTGCTGAAGAGACCTCAGTTTCTCAATGCAGGAAAAATGCTCCTGGTGAGGGTGGTCAGCTGAGACCCAGAAAGACTAATTCCTGCTGTACATTGAATGGCTTTTCTGTTCATGATTGTGAACAACACATTGGTCAGAGAGCATGCAAATTATCCTTCTATGAAGGAAAGTTGTTGGTGAACTACAAACAATTATTTGATCTGGATATGAAGACCATCCTTGCTTGAAGAGCTGACTGCTCTGACCACATCTCATTTAGTCATTTTCCTTCAAAATTCAGGTTCCAGCAGCTCAGTACCAGATCAGACAGGGAATAACAACATGGGATTAGACAAATTAACGTAATAATTGGAAGAATACTAATAAAATGCCTGTAATACATTTAATGATCCACTGATTTCAAATACCCTGGATCTCCTTGACAAGAACACTGATTGTGACATATATCTGATCAAATCTTGAGTGAACTAGACTTAATAAAAAATATGTAGGCAAAAGCTCCTTGAAAGTGTGAACAATCTTCAGTAATTTGGACAAAACTGTAATAAAATAAAAGAAGTAATTATTCAGATTAGTTTTACGTGGTTCCCATATGCCACAAATTAACCTGTAGTTGAATCTAGAGGAACACTAACCACCATTATATAAAAGTACATTTAAGCAGATTGAGAAACAGGTTTAGCAGCAATAAAAAAATTATATTTAAAAAAATAAAACCAATAGCTGCTGGTTATCAGGGGCACATCTGTTGAGGGAATCTCATATTTCTGGCTACATGCTGGTATCAAAAGGCTATTCGGTCGACTCTGCTCAAAACCCTTTGTGCACGTTTGAAGTCAGAAAAACTTCCAAGTGATCTAGAGGAGAAAGGCACTGAGGTCTTGATTCTACGCACACGCATATGTTTACACCCATGAATTAGAGTGGGAACATTCATGTGCAGAAAGCTTAGCATATGTGTTAATCTTTGCAGGACTGACATGCCCAGTCCTGATACAGATCCTTGATGGAGCTTGTTCTCCTGCCAAGTGTTTATCCTGAGCTCCAAATGGGCCAGTCCTCCCTCTCGGCAGGGTGTGAGCTTCCCCCACAGCAAGATCTGTCTACAGAGAGATTTCCCGCAGCAGCTCCAAAAATATGTCCTTTGGAGAACGCTTTTTCCCACCTTCTGCAAGTCTCAACCCATGTGACATTCAAACTTTTTTCTTGTCACATCCCTCCTTCGTAGGAGAGAACAACACTGGCTGCTTTTTCTCTTTCAGGCTTCTCCAGAGACTTGCTCTTTCTATTTTGGTAGCTTTTTGGAATAGCTAATCTCCGCCTATGGATATCAGGCGTAGAGGAGGTCAGTGTCACTCGTCTGTACTTGCAGACCTTGAGTTTTGCTCTCGAGGTGGCAAGAGTGAAGAAGGACTTCTATAGAAATAAATAGCACTTATTTAAACAAATAATATTTCAGCTCCTCATCTCCAACAGTTACAAGTGACAAGAACTGGACTATTAGATTTCGCCAAATGTAGGCAGTATTTTGATGTGTGGGTGTCTGTTGAAAAACAGACCACAATCTTTAGAAGAGCCCATTGTGTGGTATTTCTGAATAGTCCAAATCCAAAACACCTTCGAGCTCTGCTCTGGTAGATCACAGCTCTGTATCCTCCCTGATGTGTCTCTTCTGTTTGAATCACGTTGTTGCAAGAAATCCTATCTAGTAACAATATTTTGCTGAGATCTTCGGTAAAGCACTTGTCATCTTCCCTCCTTCTTCCTCCCCCACAGTTTCATTTGTTTTCACACTTGCAAATGTCCCTTCTACAGCTGATCACTTACCTCCTGTTATATAAAAATAATGGAAATGTAGCTGGTACATTTGCCTGAGAGGGATTGCGGGTGCTTAAACATAACCATTGCACCCAAAGACCATACTGAATGAGTGATGCACAACTTCACCAACTGGTGTTTACAGATGAAATATTTTCTGTGTATGTGAACCACAACAAACTTCCCATTGCCTATGTAAACAAAATCCTGTACAACAGAAACCGGAGACTATCCATATTCATGAAAGTAATTGAAGATTTTTTTCAGTTAGCCATTTAAATGGTATTTAGTACAGAAACTGAGTTGAAATCCAGGCACAAGGAAATGAAACAGGGTGGTAGTAGAGATTCTTCAATATCCTTTGTCTTATGTCATTTGTATTCCTAGAAGTATCACAATTTTCTAAGCTTCCTAAAAGTGTGAAGTGTATCTCTGTTTCCCACACACGTTACTCCACAGACATAAGTCATCTGTTAAAATAGGCTCTGTAATAGTCTGAGAAATGCCTCTGTATCTTGCATATTTGTTTTGGCATTTGTGCTCCAGGCAGATGCACGGGAGGAGGGGTGGTGGGGGTGTCCAAGGGGCCTGTGACTCTTGGGGACAAGTAGGGAAAATCAAGACATTTGTGAGGAGAAAGTCCGCTCTCCCAGTACTCTCATCTCTTAGAAAGACAAGTGGATCAACGAATCTGAGTGACAGGAATAGACATATTTGTGTGCGTGTATGTGCATACACGGGACTCCAGCCCCAGGACCTTTGCTCTGGCACCCCCACAAGCTTCTCTGCCCTTTGGTTAAGCAGCTGAGCAGCGTGATTACTTTCACAGTGACTAGAAGCAGGCCTGGGACACACAAAATTGCAACCCTGGCCCCTGGGGGCCACTGGTCCAAACCAAAGAGACATCCCAGTGCTGGGATAAGGATGTGCAGAAGCACGTCTCTGAGAGCTTTGTTAACAGCTAAAGCCAAACTCCTCCCCAGGGCACGGCAGCAAGGGGGGGATGCTGGGGGTGCCTGGGGAGCATGCTGCCCAAAACTGGGTATGTGGCTCCTGCCCAGGATCTTGCCCTTGGGGATGTAGGCAATGGTACAGGTAACAGGTCAATGTCACATAGGGATCAAAGAGGAATAATTCTCAGAGTATTGTGGTTTTAATTCAGTCATCCTGTGACTTTTCCATTGAGTAAAACAGCATGTGTTGGATATTCAGTCCTTTACCACTTAGAGGATCTCCCTAGCACATTGGAAACTTCAAAAGACGTTGCCTGACTCCCAGATTGGAGCCTGTTACTATTGCAGTGATTGTAGCTGGACCTGGATTTCCAACAAGCGGATAAGCTGTGAGCTGGAGGCAGTGAGGCACCAGCTATTGCTGCCAGGAGTGGCTCCGTGTAGCTGTACCGGGGGAGAGCAGCTGGCGCTGTTACCTCCCGATGCATCGTGCTGTGAGCGATGCGGTAACCAGCCCTGAGCTTGCTCTGCCCATCAGTTCAGGAAACTTTAAAAAAAAAAATAAAATCAGTTCTGGTTTGATTCTCTGCCTCCACAGACCTAATGAAGCCGTGTATGAAAAGGGCAGTGTTCCTATGTAATTCAGTGAAAAATACCCACAGGTTAAATAACAGGATGCACTTTGCATGTGTGTTTTCAAAAAATCCCCTCCCAACAATGGCAGTAGGGACTATGCAATAAGGTAATAGCTGTGTTTTTCTGTTCCTAGATGGCCTTTAGCTGATTGGCGCTTGAGTGTGCACAGAGAGCAAGGTGCACTCTTTTACCTTTTTCTTTACATTTCATCCAACCGTGCTTTGTAAGGAGATAGTTACCAGCACCAGTAGGAGTTGGAAGCAGCAGGAAATGGCATAGTTCAGCGTGCTTCTGCTTCAAGAGGGTGCTGTTGAGTTACCGCTTAGCAATCCAGAGGCCCACTGCATCACCAATATTTAACATGTCCAATTACTGCAATCTTTGTATTTTATTATAGGATATTATTCATTGGTAATGTACCTGAAATCAGAGGGACAACAAAGAAAGCAGTGAAGAGCTCTGTAGCTCTCATTTTTCCTAATGAAAGTGGTTTTCTGTGCATGACAGATTGTACACCTGGTAGAAATGGTAACAAACAAAATCCAGATCTGTTGCCTGCAGTAAATCTTTGTCAATAGCCCACATACACCAAGGCACAAATCTTCTTCGTGAAGAGTCCTTGGCGTTAAGAAGCAATTCCTGCAATAATGTTTATTTTTGCCCTGTGATAATCCCACACACTGACTTATGTAGACATTCCACACATGAAATTATCTGAAATTGAACAAACGTCTGTGCAAAGTAAACATTCAAAATGTACAGAAAGAGAAAACATTCAGGAAGTGTCCTTCAGCCTGCAGCAGCCAGTCCTGAAAATAACAAAACAGGGCTTGTAAAACATACCTCAAGTTAATAGTTTCTCAATTATAAGCTTCATAGCAGCACAGGTTCTTCTTTTAGAAAGGGCTAAAGAGGAGTCAATTCTCCTTGCGCACCCTCTTATGCAACTTACGCTGTTGCATAAGTGCCACCACAAGCTGCATTTGTTTAGCTATTTTACAAGTGGGCCATATTTGCAGAGCATGCTCGTAAGAAGGTGGCAGTGAGACAATTTCATTCAGCCGTTCGTCTCAATGCAGCCACAAGCCTTGCTTTGCTGCACTGGCCAGCCCTTTTTTTGGTGAATGCAGAGAGCAAAATTGAAGGAAGTGGGCTGTGGGTTTTTTTTAACTTTGCATTCAGTCCCTTCTTTTTACCTTCCCTCATCTATTTCTTTATCCTTGTAGTTTTAGTTAATAATGATACGTGTGAGTATAACGCAGTCGTATCAAATGCAAGCGTGCAATTGAGGTGGCCATGGGTCCAGCCTGCAATAAGGCTCTCGGTGCCTCTGGAGCAGACATGCAGGAAGGAAATTGCTGCAGCAGCTTCTGTGAGGTACTCGGCTTTTCCCTGTCTAAGAGTTGACCCACAATGTGCAAAAGCAGTTTCCAAAGTGTCCATGGCTGAAAATATAACCTCAGTTTGGCAGCTCTTGGTATTTGAAATTCACTTGGCCAAGTTTATCCAAGTGTCTTGGTGATTCACGTGGTGCTGGCAGAAGAGGAGTTTGGGCCACGTCAGCACGAGCCTGGTGTGAAGCGGGTCCTGCAGTGATCACGATGGTGCCGTGAGACTCAAGGCATTGCTCCTCTAGCCACACATGGCTCTTTTGATGCTGAACCCTCAGCAACAATTGAGCAAAGAGGGGATGAAATTAAATACCTTGCAGAAGGATTCCTGTGAAAAGTTTGACCAGTGTTTTTGAGAAAGGGCATCATGTGAATGAGAAGCATTTGTAAGGCGCTGGAGATTTTTTTTTTTACTCTATTCGTGGTCTCAGCATCCTCAGTACGTGTTACTGTGAGTGTTGTGCCAGAGTAGCACGTGAGCACTATTAGAAAGAGATGTGCATCTTACATCTTGTTCAAAATTGGCTTCTCATCTTCTACTAGCTTGGCATGAATACGCAGACCTGCTGATTTCACTGTAAATACTCAGATACACTAAAACAACCAAGACAACCATGAACCCATTTAAAGAGCTTAGATACAAAGTGTTTTATGGCAAAGGCTTCAGATGCTCACAACCAGTTGTCCATCAGCCTAGATAGAGGGTCACTGAGATGTTCCACGTGACTATGAAGAGTACACAATATTATGGCATAAATAAAGGCAGTCAAATAATAATACCTGGATGTCTGAGGAGAGAAAGCCTCTTAAGACTACGTGGGCGCCTTTTTGGTATACTAACCTGTATCCAGGATCCCCAGGGACATTGTATGCTTGTCAGATATGAGCAGAGAAATCCAATACTTGTGTGCAGCTACAAAGTAAAAGTGCCATCTGGACAGGAAGCAAATACATGAAATACCTGACAGAGCTGGGAGACAAGGAGAAACATCCCACTTCCCGTTAACCATGTGAGCTGCATTTCAGCAGGATTTATACCAAATCATCCAGCATCGGGGGGGATGAAAGCCAGGCAAACTCAGGTAGGTTTGTTTCGGAGGTAGGCACAGTCTCCAGCACAGCATACTTTGAGAGAAAGTGGACCATTTTTGCACATGGCAAGAAAATACTTGGGTTTGGGGATGACATTAAGAATTGAGTGCTTTACTGGGGATCTGAGCATTGCCAGGGGGCTGCTGGGCAGTGGCCTCTCCTGCCACTCGATGGTAGGACACGTGTGATGTGGAGTGAAAATCAAAGCCACCTTTTAGTCATCTTTCCTTTAGCCTTTTTTCTGAGTATCAGGTGCATTATCAGTGCAGTACTGAAGTGTGCGAGGTTTGTGCTGTGGTGATGGTTTGGAAGCTACCGATGAAGTTATTTCTGCACACACAAGGCACTGACTCAGGCCATCCACAGTAAAATGCTCCAAGATGAAACTGAGTATTTGTGAAATTTGGGAGGAAAAAGTGCCTCGTGCCCCCCCCATCTTTCATCTATCACTGTTTTTAAACCATATGAATGAGTTGTAATGCCAGTCGTTTCAGCAACACAGATGTTTGCAGTAAGCGTGCAGTTGGGAAGTGTAAAGTAAAGATGAATGTATCATTATTATGCGTAAGTAAACTTTTGTGGCCCATTTGTCAGATCAAGCTGAATTGCGTCTTGTCTTTCCAGATTACAAATGGCTTGCATTAAAGCAACAGCTTTTTAAGAAGGCTGGGAAAATGTCCTACTCTGACTGCACACTGTAAATACTTTAGCACAGAAACTTTGCCCAGGCTCTTCTCTCTCAGCTTTGGAAATAAAAGCTTAGGTAAAAGCGCTATTATTTCCAGTCTGAGACTCTGTTCTGTGAGAGGCTGCCAGATCCTTTCCTATCAAGGAGAGGTCCTAGCAACTTTCAACTACTGCATCTATGACAAGATGCTCAAGTGATCTATAGATGTGTTCTTCCATTTGTTTTTAAGTTGCTCTTAAACACATTTTCTTTGGAGCAATGTTTCAGCCAAACAAGACAGGAAGGTAGATTTTTTTTTTTCCTTTAAACTGGTGAACATTTTTAAAAGTGAGCTATGCTTCAGTGTTTTTTGGCACACAGAATCCATCTTAATGTGGAGTACATGACAAAAAGTGCCATGCTTTCTATAAAGATCTTAAGGAGAATGACTGAGCCCCAGTACCACACTGTAAATTAACTATTGTCCTTTGTCAGCACCGAGTGTGCCCCGTCACGTCAAATAACCACAGTTGGCATCCTGTCTATGAGCACGGCCCCATTCATTCCGTCCACCCAGCAGTGAATAATTCATATAGCAAGTTTTACCCTGGGCAAAATACACTGACATCAAGAGTCACTAAACTATAGTCATTCATGGAACAAAATAGTTATTCATGCTTTCAATGTGAACCATTAAATCTTGCCAGTTAAATTTAAGAATGAATCGAATGAATTCATTTAACATCATCTGAGCTCACAATAACGTTGTTGCATACTTGCTGTGCTTTGCTTTACTTTCCTTCTTTTTTCCCAAACTGTTTATACCTGGAAACTGAAATGCTGTGTCAAGCAGGTTTTAGTAAGTCCTGTAAAGGAGAGACCCCGGGAAAGAAGATAATTCTTAAGTCATGATGTGGCGCCATCAGTTTACAGAGTTTCTTGCATTACACATCATCAGTTAATAAATGGTAACGTGGTTATCGGTGGCATTTAATGCAGCTAAAGCGAGCCGTGATTGCTCCTGAACACCTGTACCTGCCTCCCGCTGTGCACCGGGCTGGTGGAGAGGGACAGATGAAATGGGAAGGAGTTACATGAAAAGTCCTGTTATGATCAGCTCAGGCTTCCTGTTTGTTGTTTCCTTGCAAGAAAGAAAATGGCTCTTGCGTGCTGGTGGTGGCTCTGTGTGGCAGTCACCACAGAACCCCATTAGGAGGGACGCTGGAGCCCTCGCAGGTGCCTGCGGTGCTGGCGGGCTCTGCCAGGGGTCTCTTGGGGCTGTCACAAAGGCCTGGGGAGGGGTTTGTGGGTGTTCTCTCAAAATGCTGTCACTTACAGGAAAACAGTGGTTCCGTTGGAGGTTTATCGCAAGATGGTAAACAGGGGAAGTGAGTTTTCATCTGCCACAACCAAAAGGGCCGATGGATGGGTGGTGTTGGTACAGTCCCGCTTAGTCATGTGGCAAGGAGATTGCATTGTTAAAACCTCCACGTGTGGTGGCTCCGTCCTTTCAAAGCCTGGTGACACCGAGAGGTGGGATGGGAGTGGCACCTAATTAGGAGGTGTTAATAATTTACTCTTTTGTGAGCGACGGATGTGCTAGCAATATTTGCACTGCAGGCTCTCTTCCCTTGCAGTGTAACCGCTTTAACCTGTTGTGTGCTGGTCCTTTCAGGGGTGATGGGTGTCCATGGCCTAACAAAAGGAGCATCATCTGATTGAGAAGGGGTTGACATCTGTTCTTTGCCTCTGTGGCTGACAGTCTTTTCTCCCCAGCCTGCAGTAGCCCCTGTGAACATGTGCATCCTCTGGCTGTTTCAGCCAGTCTTCAACAACTATTTTGTTTATACTGCACAAGGTCCCTCACATTTTCTATTTCGTTGCTTAGTTTTCTTCCCAGATGTGTTTAAGTTGCTTTGTTTGGAAAACAGCAAGGGAAAGATGCAACAAAAAAGTGTGGTTTAGCCCATGCTGGCTGCCAGTGAAGCTGTGTAGAGATGCATCTGAGGCAGGTTGGAGCCCTTGCTGCCACCTCCCACCATGCCCTGTGACCACTGTCAAGCCTAAAATTTGGTCTGAAGTCCTGAGCATCTTCCAAGCTGACAAGTCCTCTTCGGAGACAACTTCCTTATGGTTTGGTGCAACATAATTAGCTGAAAAGTATTTATCGCGTCCTCCTGGAAAAATAGATCATATTCCAAAACACCTGCTTCCGTCTTGGAAATCGCAGCTTCTGATCTGTGTAACATAACACCGACAAATCCAGGTTGCTGCTTTTATTGTGATGAGGGATGTATGTGCTGTGTTGTTCCAGCCTCTGCTCAAGGCTGTTCCCTGTGTGTGGTGGAGAGGGTCGGGTTTGGTGCTGGACACCACGTGGCAGGTCGTGCATGCACAGGACGCTCTCCTGTGGCTTCAGTGCCTCAGCATGGTACAGCAAAACTGTGCAAAATGAGCCTGTATCAGCATTTGATCCCCTGGACAGGTTGTCTCCCCTTTTGAGAAGTGTGCTCTCACCTGTATGAGCCCTTGTGCCTCGATGTGAGCTACAGCCACATTTACCGCAATAAATTAATTGTGCAGGTCCAGGTTATCTAATGAGCGTGACTAATCCATCGCTGTTTATTTTGGATCGCAATTCACCCGGAAAAGCTCCCCCAGGGGCTGGAGGGAGCCAGGGGATGTGTGTGCCTGGGTCTGAGCTTCCCCAAGTCCCCTGTTGCCTCTTGTCCCCCATGGCCAGTGCCTGTCCTTGCGAGGTGACGGTCCTGTGGTGCCACCTCCCCGAAGTGATTCAGGCAGAGGAGCTCTCTGGGGGCTTCCCCAGCTCTACTGGAGACAGCAGCTTCTCGCCGGGCACTCACCAAATTTTAATGTGCACAGCCTCCTGGCTACCCATGAAACAAGACACAAAACAACTCCCTCTCCTCCAGCTGCAAGGGCGGTTTTGTTCCTCTGTGGGAAGTTCTGAGGGGAGCGCAGTTTTGCGTGGGTTACCTGAGGACACGGGCTGTGCACAGTCTTCTTCTCAGGTACTTTTTTTAAGGGCGAGGAGTATGTGAGGTGTGGATTATTATAATTATTTATAAAAAAACTATATAAATTTATTTGGGGAGGGGCTAATTTGCATTTTAGTAAACTGGTTTTCTGGCCCCGTTTCCTTGAAATTGCTGTGGTGTCCCTCCAAAAAATCGTGGTGGTAGAGAGGAGAGCCCTTGCCCTCTCCCGTGGCAGCTCCGCTTCAGCTGAGGGGCTGGAAAAGAAAGGGCCACCTGTAGCACTAGTCTCTACCCAGAGAAACCTCTTTGATTTGTTCTCGGTCTGTTTATATCTTAATCTTCTGTCAGTTTCAGGACCAAATAATTTCTGATTGTTGGTGACTTTTTTAACACGGCAGAAGGTGGCACAGGAGAAGTCAGTGAATAAACATTAAAGTGAATAAACATTAAACCAGGCTCAGAAGAAAGTGTACATTTTTCATAGCGGGCATGGTTAACCATCAGAGCAACTTCTGTAGGGATTCAGTGGGTTTTCCATCACTCGAAAGATTTAAATTGAGCCTGCATGTAATATAATATGCCTTAAGCAGAACTTGCAGACTTGATTCAGAGTTGCCTCGGTGAGATTTTTTTGGTCTGTTTTGTCCAGCTGGACAGAGCAGATGGTCAGGAAAGCTATGAAAATAACTCCCCCTAAGAGATCTGTGTTTAAATAAGCAAACAAACAAACCCCTTGAAAATTATATCCACACATACAAATGGATGAAAATTACAAGTCCTTAGCAAGACTGGAAAAGGAAATGTTCATATCTGCTGTAACTGCCTGGTTTTGGTATTCCAGACACAGGGTAATTTGCAGGAGAGCATGGTATACTAATGGTTCTGAGGAGGAAGGGGTTAAGATGTGGCACTTTTTTGAAGGGGGGATGACCCTCCTCTCCCCCAACAGCCACCATCACAAGGCACCAACCCTCCCGGAGAATGTCAATGAACAGTTGGAGCTCTTCATTAGAGAGAGCCTAATTAGACATTTATTATTTATGTGATTTTACATTAATGGCCTGGCAACAAGATTTATTTCTCAACTTATTTGTTTCACAATGTGGTTTCTTCAGCAATCAATTGATATTTGGTTAGCTTAATAACTATCTTGTTAAAATTAAATTAAATGCTACTCTGATTTAACTGTATTAAAATAAATGTTGTCATTGTTAATGAAATGCAAATAACTATTTAAATTGTAGCAGTGCTTCACTGGGTTGCCACTTTTGGGTGGAAGGATGTTAAAGAACACGCGGGTGAGGCGGGGGGTGGCAAGAGGTGCCAAGAGTTGGGACCCCCAGCCAGAACCAGTGAGGTGAATGGGAGCTTCGCTCTGTCTCCATCAGGCCTTGGTCAAGAACTGCAACAGCATACGAAAGCAAACTTTCGCTGTTTCAACAGGAAATCTGTATAACTTTCACTAGGCTAGAAATGAAACCGAGTCTGGCTACGAGCATCTAAGAGCAGAGTTGAGTCCTCTGTGGCTGAATAGAGGTTTTACAGACAATGAGTTAAAATGAGGGATCCTCTTTCCTGGCTATGTGGGACAAAGCCTGACAGAAAGATGGGCCCCGTGCTTATTCGTGTCCTGGCACTGTGGGGTCCCAGGCACAGAGGCCTGAGCCCCCCACCTCAGCAGCAGCAGACACAGGCAGGGATGCTGAGGTGACTCCTCTGCGGGCTCCTGCTGTGCAGAAGCCTCTCCCTCCCACCTCTCCATCGCATCCCAGGGGAACAGAAAGCAGACATGGAAAATGTCTTCAGTGGGTTTGGGCTGGAAATCAGCGTTTGCAAGCAGACAAGCAGCTCATTTGCTGTAAACTTGTGCTGCTCCTTAGGTCCGAGGAGGATTCCTTGGGTGCAGGTGGTGGGTTACAAAACACCAGCAAACTCAGCGTGTTCAGTGAATCTGGCAGGTGTAAGGGAAGGCTGTGGATCTCTGCAGATCTTTCCACCTCTGTAGATGGACACAACCATGTCCATACAAAGGTGAAATGCGTTACCAAAGCTTTCTGCTGATGTGGATGCCTACATGAAATTGTAGAAACAGCAGTTGGAGTCAACAGGAAAAAAAGTCCTGACATGTTGCCAAAGCTTTATGCTGAAACTACGCGACCTAAAATGCATGGCATGTAGGGTTGATCCAGCTTCCTTTGTAGCCAGCACTGACACCCCCTGTGCAATTCCTTGTTTTTGAGGTGCAAGTGCTGCGAGAACAGTTGTGTGTATGCAGTGGGAGCTGGGCCCAGAGAGACATCCGTGAAACAGCTCATGGCAAAAGGATCAGGCACAGGGTGAGTTCCCTGTCCTTCTCTCCAAAAGCACAAGCACATCCACGTGTTTAATATTCACACAAGCTGTTAACCACCAGTGGGGCAGCGAGGAACAAACTTCTAACAGAAACCGTGCTGCAGCTCGTAACACTTGTATTTTTGCCCATGTGTATTGCCAGTTATTGACAAAAGCGCAAGGAGCACATGTGCATGCTGTGGCGAGAAGTTATTCAAGATGAAGTACAGTCCTGGGTCTGCATTCCCTCCACGGTCCAGACACAGGCATTTCATCACATACGTGGCGGGGGTTTTTTGTTTTATTTTGGGGGGGCATTTCCAGATATAGTGATGCAACAGCTCTAAGCATAGGTAATATAATAGGATGAGGAATCAGAAAAAAAAAAGGGAGTGAAGTTCAGCTCACTGTGAAATGTCCAAAGATTTAAACTTGGTGTGGTTTTTAATAAAGTTAGATGAGCAACATATGCTTTGCGCTATATTAATGTTCCAGCACTTGATGCTCCACATGATTTTCCAGCAGTTTTCATTTACTGAATTTCCTGCTCAGATTTTTAGTGAAAAGCAAGGAAGATTATGAAACATCCCCTTTTTAATTCTAATTTAATTGCATACAATTAGCTAAATACATCATTTGCTACAACTTCAGTTAATACATTGTTAAATATTATTTTTACAATAGTGTGCCAAATGACATGTTAATAGTATTTGGTGTCATTAGTGCTAGATTACAAAAATATTTGCATACTGCTTATTAGAATGTGATATGATGCGTTTCCGCATTGGTTGACTATGTAGGTGACTAAGGATTATTAAACAGTTCTCAACCCGTATCCTGGATTTTAAAACTTCCAGATTTGTTTGTTTATCGTTAAAAAGAAGTAAAATCAACTTCCTGACACTGTTTTTGTGGCATTGTTTTATGGAATAAGTGCATTCAGCCTTATTCCTGGTTAGACTACGCTTTTGTAGTTATCCTTAGCCTGCCCCAATTCCCTGAAGTTTGGTTTCTTTATTCTTCTCTATTTCTCAGTCTGCTGAGAATGACGAGGGGAAAATTGATCCTGCCTTGAGGATGAGGGACCGGAGTAAATGACCTCTGTGGGGTCTTTCCAGCCCTATTTTCCTTCGATCCTGTGCAGTCTGGCAGATCCAGCCAGCTCTCAGTGGAGTTTGGGCAAACCGGTGTTCACGCTTGGCTGCAGCTTCTGTCCTGAGAAAAAAAAACCCAAACAGTGCAGCTCCAGCCGTCTCTCGCTGTTTTTCTGACTGTCATCTGGTGGGACAGGGGGATGCAGGGCTCCCGAGCTGCAGCTGCAGAAAAACTGAAGGTGTTGCCTGACGTTGCACGGTACAGAAGGCCAGGGGCAGCCTGTGCCGACGTTTGCCAGCCAGCAGTGTGCAGGAAGCGTCAGGATAACGCGAGAGGGACTTGAGGTGCTGGATTTCATCCTGGGTTCGACCTTTGTCTCTCCTGACCCTAGGGTCAGCTCGCTCTGGGGCTTTGGTCTGGCCCCAAAAGTGATGACAGGAAGCATTTCCAAACTTGAAATGACATTTGGCTTTCCAGGGCCACCCAGTGTTTGGGCTGGCCTTTCCAGGGCTACAAGTGTTTCCAGGTGTTTGGGGCAGAGCCATGTGTAAAAACATCCTTTTCCAGAGCAATAGGCTCTGCCACTTGTACTGTCTGCAACATGGAAGCAACAACAAACAGGAAACCTTAGGGATGAGGGTCAGACAGAAATATAGGTTCTGGTGACTCACTGGAAACGTTGAAGATTAATTATTAATTTAGAAAAGCAAAAGTGAGGTGTCACCTTAGTTGTCATGCCAAGTTCTGGGCTGGCTGGCCTGGAGGCTGGAGCTCTTAAGTGTGCTGAGCAGATATAGCAGCTGCAGCGAAGCAGTAGCATTCCGTATTTATGTGATAATCTGAATTTTGTGATTTGCGTTGGGAAGAAATACAAGTAGCTGCAACTCAAAAAATGCACAAGCTCTGTCCCAGAGCTGACTTTACTCTTCTCGGAGATCACCTCTGGCAAAAGCAGAGTTTAATCTGGGTTTTCCTGCAGTTCTTGGGCTGGATACCTGTATCTGTACTGGTGGTAACCCCAGGCAGGCTGTGAAACTGCAAAGTCTGTTTGACAGCTGTGAGGTGTAATGATGAGCTCATGGAGAAAGAATGGTTGCTTTGGCTTTTATTGTGTCCTTCTGGATTTTTGTTCAAAAGTAAAATTCCAGGATGCTGGTGGAACATTTCTTTATGTCTTTCCTTCTTTCTTTCTCTTAGCATCTTGAGACAAAAGTGTTTAACAACAGACCTTAATAGAGTGGAAAGTAAGTAACAGCGAAGAGCAATCAGCGAGGGGTGAAGTGAACATGAACTAGCTTCCGCAGCCTTTGACAGCTCATCTGGTGGGAATAATGAGTAATTTATGTAGCATTCCCCACTTCAGATTATCGAGTGGCTAGACTGAAGCTGGGAAACACTCCAGCTCCAAATCAGCTACAGCAAAGGGGATATTTGTAGTCCTTTGTGTATTCCTATATTGTGTTCGTTTTTATTAATTTCCTGATACTGAAAGTATTCGGGGTGGGGAAGACAAGGTTTCACATCCCACACTCTGTCCTTGTGGTAGTCGCTCAGGGTGCCGGGGCCAGCACGTCTGTGGGGCTGCGCTGGTGGCCTCGGGTGGGATCCCCACGTGGGGTGCTCTGCCCGGCCCTGCTGCGTAATCCCTCACGTCCTGGAGCCCACTGCTCATCGGGGAGAAGGAACTGAAGAAAGGAAGTATTTAGGTTTGGTTCGCCAGTAGGGAAGGGTGCCTGTGAAGTACCACCAAATCATTTGCTGGTCTATAAGCAAGTCAGTTTGCCTCTTCAGGTCCATCAGACACACAGCTGGTTCTGGTTTGTCCCAAAAACGGGGCTAGCAGAGGGACCTCCTCTTCCTCCTCGGCAGAGAGTGTGGCAAGGGCGTGCGGCAGCTGCGCATCCCGCTCCCACACCTGGGCCCTCAATGGCAGTTAACGGCTCTTCGTGCAGACCACAGCCGGTGGGCGGGGCCGTCAGCAGAGGCGGGGCCGAGCTGCCCACAGCCCGGAGAAGCCGAGAAGCTTCTGGAATGGCCACAGCCAGATCTGAGCTGACTGTAAATGGGGTTCCTGCCAAAGGCCCCTTTGTGTGGTCTTCTCGGAGCTGCGGGTCTGCCGTGCTGCCGGAGTCGCTGCCCTTAGATAGAGAAGCTGTCTGAGGTAATTCTGTGGATTGGGAGCACCTGACCCCTGTGGGTGGTGAGTGATANTGGCTCCAGTTTTGTTTTTGTGTGAATGTATGTACACTGTGGATCTCCATTATTTTTATTTCACTGTATCCCAAATAATCGCCTAATCTGATACCTGAACCTATATCTTAGGTTATTGGGGTGCTAGTTAATTGTATAAACCCTGTTTCTAGTCAGATTATGGGCCGTACTTTTCTGGCCAGAATAAAGTTTGTTTTGGACCTTGTTGTCCGCCAGAACTTATTTTCGGGTGCCTCTGTGACAGGGTGAAACTGCAGCCCCTTTCTCTGCAGTCTCAGCCCGTCCAGCAGCTCCTCCCCAGCGGTGTGTGTGGCAAACAGCCCGCCTGTGTAACCTGGTGGCCATACGTTCAGTCCCAGTCTCACCCCTACAGTCAGCATGGCATCCTAGGGAAGGCTGAAGGTCAGAGGAGTGCTTGGGCAGAGGTAAGGCTTCTCCAGGGCGTGCTGGAGATGAGTTCTCACTTTGGGGCAGTTCAAGGAAAGGCGACTAAAAAAAAACAAAACCAAAAACCAACAACCCAGAAAGATGCTGAGGGGGAGAGTGGTCCAGAAGACTGGAGATGTTGAGCTTGTCAGCTGCTGCCTCTGAGCTGGTGGTCCCAGTGCCATCCTTGCTCCTGGCACAGTTTCTCTGTTTAACAGAGACACTTACATTGGGCAAGATCATGCTTTGTTGGCTGGAATGTACCAGGGGAGCTGGGGCGACCTGCTCCGACACCCAGGAGTCTGTGCTGCCTGCCCCCCTCACCTTCACCTTCCAGCTGGGTTTGGTGGGACACGTGTCCTCCTCGCACCTTGGCTTCTTCAGAGAGTGTGTGAAGAAAAGGGCTCTGCTGAGGGAGAGCAGGCGGGCTCGGGGGGACGCTGCGCAGCGCTTACAGCTACCGCGGGATTTTGGGTTGGTTTTATTTGGTAACATTCGTAATTACTCCACTACTCGTGAGTGTCCTTTTGTGTATTTGCCTAAAGAGAAATGATACACAGTAGACTGGGAGATGTCTCCTGTTCTGTAAAAACAAACAAAAAGAATGAACAAAATATAAATAAACCCCTAAAAGGCCTTTATCTACCGCAACTGTTCTACTCTAAGGAGTTAGGAGAGCTTTTGTTAGAGGGCGGAAAAGGAATTTCAGCTTGCAATATATTTTGCCTGTTTTGCTGCTAATGAAATCACATGCTACCCATAACACTTGGGGGTATATTACTTTACAGATTGCAAATAACCTTTTTGGGTAACCATTCAACAAGTTTAAATGTGTCCTAATTACATTTATTCACAGCAGCTAAGATTATTGGAAGTAACGTTACTTTTCCATTGGAAATCTTTATAGCCAATTTAACATTTCCATTTATTTCCAAACACATATGTCCTTGAAAAAAAATACGCCAACAATTTATCTGAGCCCGATGCTCTCCAACTGCAATCCTCTTACACCATTGCATCCATCGTTTGTAGACAACATTGCTTACTTTGGTTTTATACCGGTGTGGCTAGAAATAGAATTAGGTTTTCTTCCTCCAGTTGACATTATTTGGCGTTAAGCCTCTTTGGCAGAGGCAGCAGCCAGCTCGCTGCCAGCTGTTGGCAGGTTGCTGCAAAGCGCTGGTGTTGATGTAAGTTTTAGAAGTTGAAAATGCACACGGTGTTTGATGGAAAAGTATCATAAATTTCTTTAAAGTGAGTGAAACGCTTAAAGTTTAAGGCAGCTGTTAGGATGGGCCTTCTGTACTCCTTTGAGTATTTGGTAGCTGCTGAGAGAGGAAACTGAAAATGGATAATCTATTTTTTCCATTCTTATGCCAATTTACTGTATTAGCATCTCAGTGTCTCAGTTTGTCTGTAAAATGGACAAATCGCTCACCCAGACACTCCACCACAGAGCAGTGAGGCTTATCTAATACGCTACAATAGCAATGTTATAATTGTAGCCACCTCCATCAAAAGGACTGAAAGTGTTCGAAGGAGTAATCATTATTCTAATTTTATAAGTGGGGAAAATGAGGCAGAGAACCAGGATGGGCTGTCAGAAGGGCTGAGGGGCAGGAGCTGGGCTTCCCAAAGCCCCTGCTTCTCCCTCAGGGTGTCAGGTACAAGCTCAGGGCAAGGCAGGAAACTTCACATACATCTTGAGATACTACGGGTTTGTATGTAGAGTACAGCTTTAGGATATCGGCCTCCCTATGTGCAGGGGAAGCTCCTGCAGAGCCTTCTCAGGAGGCGAGATAAACCATACTCTCCTTACAAGATTTGGGCTGGTTCATCTGTTGTCATAAGAAGAGAAATATCCATATTTCTCCCCTCTAAAATCTGATATTAAGAATTTGATTATACAGTTTCTTATGTACTCTTCCTTGCCTTGCTCTTGTATTGATAAAAAATCTACATTTTTCTCTCCTTTTAAGCAAAAGGCTAGTATTTCTTTCCATCCCACACAAACTAAACGTAGAATACCTGCAATTAGCTTAAACACCACTAACAAAACCTCAATGTTTTGCAAAGAGTTGGAGGCAAGATGATGTAAAGTGACTCATGGTTTACATACAAGTATATGAAAGCAAAACTAGCCTTCGGATAGCTATGGATAATTCTTTCTGTCCCATAAAAGACTGGTAGTTCATACTGTTTTTCGTATTTTAGTCACTGGGATTTTGTACCGATTATAGTATTTATTTAAAATAACAAGCTATGTGAGTCTGTCCAATTCCCAAGAACCCCATTGCCACTGTTCATTGCGAGCTACGATTAGTGACAGGATTATATTGTTAATGTCTGCAGGTATTCTGAATATTAGACCTGTGTCTTGTGTGCAGTTCTCCCTTCTGGTTACCTGGGAGTTGTCTGCTTGAATTCCCCCACCTCAGATCTTTACCAACCAGAAATTATACACTTGTAAATCAGGCATGTTGTTCCGCTTCCATGAATCAATGGCTTTGCTCTCAGTCTTCTTTTTGTGTGTTATTAAAAGTAAAAGTTTTTCTACATACAGCATGACTACTGTTGCTGATTGGGAGTTTGTGTTAGATTTTGAATTGAATCCTTGGTACAAGGGTGAAGGTTAAGTCTGCTGTCAGCTTGTGGCTCCAGGTTATGTATCTTTTAAGCTGGAGGTGAGAGGACATGATGGTGGGTCTTAGTATCCATCTAGAAAAGGATCGAGTGATGGACTAGCTTTTGATTTCCAGAAGACTCAATCCTATTTGCTAGTACAAGCTAGTGTTGGCTTAGGGCATGTTCAGGTGCTCAGTTGAATTTTTGGCCAACTTGTGATGTAGATCTACTGTTCTGATTCATTTGTAACATCCCTAGAATATAACTTAATTTTCCTATTAGCCTGTACTTTCATTAAAAAAAAAAAATTGTGTATTTAAACAGTGGGTACAACCAAACCTTATATCTCCAGTTTCAAATTCTACAAGGAGAAGCCAGCATTAGCCAGATTTGTTGTGGCTGCTTGAAAATGTAGAACAGCCCATATAACCACACAACGGTCACAAGGGCTTGTTAAACAGAAGGACTTGTGGCCCCAGAGGTTTGGTAGGTTAATTCAGATTAGAAATGCTTTGGGATTTTATCTATAAGTTGCACATACCCTAGCATGGAGTGGTTACCTTTCTCCTTAATGCAGTCTTTAGAAATTTGTGCACTGCCCCATACGTAGCTGCACAGTGTGATGAGTAGGACAGTCTCTTGGTGGAGCCCTGTAATACAGATTTTGGAGTATGGTAGCAAGGAGAGCAGCATTTGGTGCACTCATAGTACAGTAATCGAAGGACAGGGTCAGGCTGTGTCTGTTACCAATGTTTACTTCCATGGGAAACCAAACTGCAGATAATCTGAACAGGACAATTGCAGAAAATTTTAGTCCCTATATTGCTGCAAGAAGAACAAGACAGCCTGAGTTAAAGTGGAAAGAAGCCCTCATTCTGAGCCCCATAACAACATGTTTTTCATGTCTTTTCAGTTTGACCAAAGTGAAACCAATCTGCCTCAAATTTCATAGTCAAGATTTTGTGCCAAGATTATATATAAAGTGGGTCAGCTATTCAGAGCTGGTAATTTATGTGAATACAGGATTTGTACCAATTTGTTGTTATCTGAAATGACTAATGTTTCATAAAAACAAGTTTCTGCTTGTGGATCACTCTGAGAGCGGCAAACACGGTGTCTGTACCAGCGTGTTGCTCTCCGGTGCTGCTCGTGGGTGAGCAGTCACTCCAGCCAGGCAGCCTGTCCCCCTCCCTGGGCACGGGTGGCTGCGGTGCAGAAAGGCAGGGCAGCCCCCGAAACACTCCGGGAAAGAGTGGGTGTAATTTCTGGAGTGAAGGAGGAGCTACGTCAGCTGGATTAATATATTTCTAGAACATCTGATGTTGTTTGGGAAAAAAACCCTGACCTTTTAAATATATGTTTGCGTCCTTAAAGCCCCTTGAAGCTTTCTCGGGGCAACAAACAGCTGATCATCAGGCTTGTGTGCACGGTGAACTGATCAGTGTGATAATGATGGCTGTACCTGGTACATTGATTCATCTTTAATACCTCACCTAGGTGAGAGTTGCCATAGCTTGGGTCATCTAGCACGCCCCTGGCATTGGTTTGGACCTGAGCAGGAGCCCACCAGGCAGGAGACTGCAGGGAATGTGCCCCTGCCACAGTTCCCACCCACGTGTGGTCCGTCCTTTCTGCCTCACCCTTTGCCCACGACTTTCCACCCCTGTGGAGGGGTCCCCTGCAGCCCTTGTTTTAGCAGTACCCTTACCAGCTGGGGGGTCTTCAGCAGACTCCAATACACGGGCTGTGGCAGAGCATCAAGAAGCAGGTGGGTGCACACTAAAGCAAAGGGCCATTTGGTGTGTGGCCATTAGCTGTTGCCGAATGCATTAGCCCTCTTATGTCTTTCAGAAGGTCATCATTTTATAACAGAAAATTGCCATTTTGTTCCAAGCAGACTTAATTTCTATAATAAGAACAAAACCCATTGATTAGGGTTAGGAAGAAGCAGAATATCATGTGCTGAAATCGCTGTGCCTCACCAGCCTGCCCAGCACCTCAACCTTCAGCCACTGTTCCAGAAAACTCTGCTTTTTGTCAGTGGACCATGGTGGACGTTGTACAGATTTGGCTCTGTCAGGAAAAAGATTTTATTCATTTGTGTTTGGTTTGTGTGATTTTTGGGATTGGTTCAGCTACTGATACTATTGCTGTTGCATCCTGTTGCAAGTGACCACGGGTAGCATGCCATTTGTTGTTCTCTTCATTCGCTTTCTCTAGTTAACTAAATGACACTTACACATATTTGGTAAGTCCTCTGGTTAATGTGTGGCTGAGGCTGAGGCCAGGCAGAGAGCTTTGTCTCTGGTAACAGCACCGTGTGTTTCAGTGGGATATGCACAAGTCCCTGAGGGGAACGTGAATGTTGAGGCAAGTGTGAGCTGCTCAGATGCTGTGGGACAGGGGCTGAGAACATGCTGCACCAATTCATTATCAGCCATCACCACCTACTGGCAAAAAGGCTCCGTCTGGATTCTTCTGCCAATTTATGTGTCTCTTTAAAGGCTTTTTTTTTTTTTTTCCTTAAAAACTGGAATATTAGATAGGGTGCACGTTTGCTAAGCTGATTCTGGGCTCACACTGGCTTTTGTGACAACGTGAAATTTCCTTCCGTGCAGGGAACCACTTCTGCTTCATGCAAACTGACACCTGAACTGACTCATACGTGTTGCCTCCTTGACAGCTCTGCTGCATACAGATAAAGTGGAGCTGGTTTAGCTTCTGTCCAGGAGGCAAACAGACCTTTTACACCACCCAGATTCACACCCCAATCCTGAAATCCAAGGAGATGGGGATCCGTGATGTAGGTTTTCATCTACGTACACCAAAAGGAATAGAAGCCCCTGTCCCTAAAATAAAAATTAATCTGGTTCTTATAAGCCCTTTAATGGTGTGCCCTAGAAAACAGGGGTGGGAATAGTATACAGGACTGAGGTGGGACAGGCAGCTCCCTTTCCTTGTTAACAAAACCAAGAAGTTACTGAAGCCCACTAGAAGAGTAGATGGGAATAGAAACTATATTGCTGTCCTGGCCCCTTTTTTAGCAAGTGCAGTGTTCATCTGTTTCAACTGCACCATTTGCATCTTCCTTTTCCTGCGCACACTTCTGGAAACTTAAACTTCTGCCTGTCCCCTGGCAAATGTTCCTCCTGGTTCACTTGGACCCAGGTTTTTGCTTTCTGCCTGTTGTCCCCAGTGGCCCCCCCTTGGAGGGGAGTCTGACGGTGAAATCCAGATGACATCTGGTAACATTTTCTTCACGTAGAGAAAGACTCTACAATAAAACTTATTCCTGACAGTTCAGGATGCTCACTGTGGCAATTAAATCAACTGATAAAGGAGTTACGGCTTCTTGATTAGAGCTGTGGTTATGCTTTTAATTTCATGATATGCTAATGGATGAGATGTCTGATGCTCCTAAGAGGACGTCAGTGGGGTGTTTGCTGGCAGAACAGGCTCCCTCTGCCCTTTCTCTGAACCAGTCAGCTCCCAGTACAGCTGAAATAGTTCCTCTGCTTCCAGGGGACTGGAGAAGGACAGGATGAGCTTGTTCATGCTCACAAACTGCCCTTTGAGACGGTCCTTCAGTGCCTGTAAACTCTGTTTTCAAAGCTGCTGTATGTGATAGAGTTTTTCAACTTATCCTCATGCCTGCCGCTACCCCAAATCTTTTGTAGGGCTGGTGGAGAGCCGAGGTGGGCTTGGGAACTGGGCTGGCAGCTGCAGGCGTGCTGAGGAACCAGAGCGCTGTGGCTCTTGGTGCAGAAATGGGTTCAGTTCCTATAAATCCAATTTGCTTGGGCTGCCGTCACCAGGCTTTGGGTGATGCCTGATCCATCCCTTGGAACCTCAGGCTAATCCCCACGAAGGGGCTGCCCGGGGGTGGCCCTGGCACAGCTTGGCATGAGCACCACGGCAAACACTGGTGACATGAAAAACTGGTGGCTTTCACGTGCTCCTCCTAAACAGGTGCTTGCTCAAAGCTTCAGAGGGTGGGATGATTAAACCATGTCATTTCTGGGAGGTCACCTCTATGCTCTGACCCTCGGCACAGTTGGTAGGCCAAGCAGTCTGACACAGAAATAATTAATGGCTCGGTGGTGGGCGAGTTTCTTAGCATAAGCCTCATGGATTTGTGATGATACTGGTCCATGATAAAGCGTTTCAGTTTTTCTGGCTGGTTTTTCTTCCCTGTAAGAAAACATGAAAAAAAATCCGAGGCTCTTTACTGCAAGTAGAGGCAATTTCTGAAAAAATGCTTCAGATTAATATGTTCTGTGATGCTGAAAGTGATTTTCAGTGGAAGGTCTATATACAATTCACTGCCTGGCATGGTAGTTTTCTTTTGACAAGTTCAGGTTTGGGTGTACATCCAACAGTGATATGTAATCTTAGTGAAGAGTAAAATCAGAACAAAACCTTCTTTTGGGCATTTTCTTGACCCTCTCCTAGTGTGCACACCAAAGCTGTAGGTTGCATGTATGCGTATTGTTCAAATACCCAACACTCAACCTCCACTCTTACAAAAAAAACCCCAACAGTGCTGGCTGGTGGGAGATCAGAAATCCCCTGAGGAGCAGAGGTCTGCGACGCCTGCCCAAGCTGTACTTCAGGGAAGGGCAATTACCATATGTATAATATTCCTGTGAAAATACATCTGAAGCGTAGGATGCTCGGCCAAGGCTGCCCTCGTTCTCCAGCTGAGGGGTGATGGGCTGCAGATGTCTTCTCAGAAACACACACCTCCGACCTTTCCTTGTTGGTCCATCATCCCTTTGCAAACAGGCATGAGAAGCGTGACTGGCGACAGGCAGGCCTGGCACCGGGGGTGAGGTGCCTGCGGAACACGTGGGATGCCATGCTAGGAGCAAAAGAAGGAAGGTTCAGATTGGATATCAGGAAAAATGTGTTCACGGAAAGGGTTGTGAAGCAGTGGAACAGGCTGCCCGGGGAAGTGACTGAGCCGCCATCCCTGGAGGTGTTTAAAAGGCACATAGACGAGGTTCTTAGGGACATGGTTTAGTGCCAGAGTTAGGTTATGGTTGGACTAGATCTTGAGGTTCTCTTCCATCCAAAAAGAGTCTGTGAAAACAGTAAGTAGGCTTCAAAACAGGTGTCTACAGTGTGATTTAAGGACAGAATGTGTCAGGCCATATATATGCTGACATGCTGTATGTTAAAGACTCTCGGGGATCAGCACGCAGCAACATGTCCCCCATCCTTTCACTGCCGCCTTACGTGTAACTCTGGCGTCCCCTCATCTTGCTCCAGTGCATGGTAAATCCCTCTGAGCCATCACATTTAGTCTTTGAAAGTGACTTCTCAAGCAAGTGGAGGATTCCTCCTTCTCTTTCTGTGTCTTGGCTCAGAAGAGCCTCTTCCTCTTTCACAACATTATCATGAACCCAAATTCTGCTGTATCTATTTTTTCCACCATTTTATGAAAAATTCAAGCCAACTTTTGCCTGCCTGCAGTATGCAATGCTAGGACAGAGACAGCGAGGGGGGAAAGGCTTGTCGAGCCAATGACTGCAGTTAACCTATGTTGCTTGTTTCTCCTTCTCCTAAGAGAAATGTACAAATGAAAATTCAAGAGACCAGAATAAAAAAAGCGTGGCTAGAGAGAAGGTGGCATTAGCAACAACATGGGAAAGGACATTTTGTTCGTGTCACAACAGGATCTATTTTTAAGAGCTTGTTGTATGTTTCATGTCATAAAATCACTTCTGGGATTATTTTTTCTAAAAAAAATATATATAATAAATAAAATGCCCATGCCTATTGCAGAGAGCACTAAAATAGTCCACTCTAACCACTTCAGACAGGATGTATGGAAACAATCAGCATTAGTCTGAGGCAAGAACAAATAGAGGCAATGATCTGGTGACGCAGAATAAAGAGAGAAGAGGGGGATTTTGCTCAAGTAGATTGAAAGAGCTGGTGGCATTGGAACATTGGAGGGATTATTAGGGATGATAGAAGTGGCAATTTGTTTGACCTAGTAACTGCTCTAATTGGTGGCCATCCCTTTGAATATGAATATCCCATTGAATATTTCCAGTAACTCTCCTGGAAACAAAACAAATGTGTTCAGATCTCCTCTGGGCAGGGGGAGACGATTTTTACTGCTGAGGCAGAGGGGGGGCCAGATGCCATCAAGTGCTTTAAAAACATGCTCTCCCTTCAACTGGCAGGAGCATCTCGAAATGATTGTGGTTTTTCTATATACAGCTCTAATTAAAGGTCTTGTTTCAATTAGTCTCTTGTTTTCCTGGCCTATAATGTTACATGTCAGTCAGAACATTTTGTTTTAAGCAGAAAGCTCACCTGGAAGGGTCCAGCTGGTATACATACTGCTCTGAGATGTTTTCAGTTACAGGCAAGGTATGATTTTAAAAATGTATATGGGAACGAGACATCCAGGTCCTACTGAATTTCACTTTGCTGCGAGCATACAACTCACCTAGATGTCTTCAAAGCACTTCAAAGGGCAAAACCTGGTAACTGCGCTTCAAATTCATTGGCGAGTGGTCAACTTTGTCAGAACGCTTTCAGATTTTAAAAAATGTTTTAAAACTGACATTTTGTCTCCTCCCAAAGCTCCCCCAAGCTAACAGCAGTGACGGTCAGGCTAGTGCACGTACAGATCCTTCTCAAGCGTTCCACCTTTGTTGATGGGACATGAAGTGTAGACACGATCCACACTTGCAGGATCAAGTTCTGCTGATGACCAGAGATTAACTTCAAAATGAGCTAGTAGATTGTGTAACCATGATTGGGAAGGAGCCTTTTTTTCCTGACAAATGTTATTCAGACTCTCAGGTGTCAGAGGGACCTCATCTCCGTGTCCAGCCTTCTACAGCATCTCTCCAGTGGGTTATCATCTGGACAGGAACCTGGTTCCCCCAGGGGAAGGCCTCTCTTTCCAGTGTAAATAGGGAGATACTTGATGAAATGATGATCCAGCATTCCCCTACATTCCCCAGGAGCCCCTCTGCCCTTAATTTCCTTTTTCTGACCCTTCCCTCCACTCTTCCACCTCTGCTTTGGGCAGGTTATCTGACCATGTGGGTTATCTCAGGAATTATTTTCAAGCACCATTGAGTAGCAGAGGGGCAGGTGATGTGCAAGCTCTGTGGGCAAATGCTGTAGCAGTCGTTCAGGTTAATTTGTAATGCTTTGAAAGATCACAGTCCAGCTTCACTGACACGGTGTTTTATCTGAGGAATAAACACAAGCCCAAGCAAGGGCTGCTGCTTCTTTTCCCTATGTTGTTGGGGAAGCTTTTGTATTATAAGACATATTGCGTTTTCACAGAGTTAAATGACACAGTAACTGAGAAATATATCTTTATTATTAGAATGTTTATATTCTAAAAACTTTCATCTGGGGTTACAGTACAATCCAATTTCTTTCTAATTAACTAACCTGGCATTTGTTCAGGAAGGAACTGTAACTTAGGATTTAAAAAGTCAAGGAACATGCAACTTTTACTCTCTTTTCCTCCCCCAAAAGAACAACTTATAGTCAAGATTTTGGTGTGATAATAAAATAAACATCTCATTTGTGAGTTAGTAGTTGCACTTAACTTTGGTGATTAACAGAGTAGATAGGCATTTAAAAATATTCTTTCAGTGTCAAGTGGGTAAAGGAACAGATTAATATATTTTACTTTATTATATTTCTAAAGTTCACTTTTATTATCTTCAAAAAGGGCAATTTTGGGGGGTTGGTAAAAGGATATGGGAAGCAATAGAAGAAACCAAAGGATGTTTCTATATTGTGGCTTGCCTAAGAAAGTTGTCGTGACATACAATCTGACCCAAACCCATGCAACACACTAATAATTCCTTTTCACCACACACAATGCCCAGCGTAAGGCCAAGTGGGGCCTCGTGAGGCGGTTAAACAAATATTAAAACGTCATTACAACCTAAATACCTGAACTGGTTTTACACTGTGACTTTCTACTGAAACAGTGTCGAGAAAATATAAACATATATCAGATTGTTTCATATACACTATTTAAAATAAAAGTGAAGAATAATACTCTCTTCTATCTGCTGCTTTCTGGGAGCTCTGTACACTAACAAACGTATGACATCTGTAGTTAGCTGATCCTAGCTGACGGATCGGTCTTCTGCTTTAAAAATATTGGAACTCAGGGGCTTATTGCAGCAGTAATCATAGTGATACACTGTCTGTTAATACTAATTTCTGCTTACAGTCATAGTTATAAAAAATGAAAAATATTTTTCACAAATCTTTGTACACATACTGTAAAAATCACCTTCCACAAAAACAATTTACATCTGTTAGGAGCATTGAAAAAATAAATTACATAGACTTGTCTCACCTGTCCTCTCTTTTTCTTGAGAAAGCAAATCTCATCAGTAACAACAACAGGATGTTCATATCTGTAAACACGGCATGAGGATTCATGTTACCAAAATACTCTACACAAAAAAAAAAAATCATGTCGATAAATACTCTGATAAATAAGGATCCTTTTAATTGGCACAGACCAGTGTAAACGTGCGCATTCCAGTCCTGCAATCATCTCTAACTTCCTTGCTCTTGGGTTTTCACTTGAAATTCAGGGATCTCTCAGCCCCGTAAAGACTTAGCAGAGATAAAAATGTGAAGGGTTTCTAATGTGACCGTAGCTGTTTAAGGCCTCTCATGTCTAAAACCACGCACAGGCACCGGCGTGGTGCCACGCGATGGAACACGTCGCTTTGGCCTCTCCCTCGCTGCACCACGGCTAGTGACAACGTCCCGCTGGAACTTCTCCTGCTCCATGCGGTCCGTGCTGCTCGGGGCTGCGCTCCCCGCTGCTGGGCTCCTCGCTCGGTGACACCGCAGGCTGGTGCTCGTGGGAAAACCATAAAGCTTCTGGAATTTGAAAGCTGCGCCTCAGACACCGGTGCAGCCCAAACACGTCCCAGCAGACAACATGGCTGCTGCCAGGATCGAGCGGTTTGATGTATGGAATAAAATCTGGAAATGTGCCCAACTGGGCTTATGGCAGAAAATCCAGAGTAGCAATCTACTGCTGTGAACAGCCTTCAAGTAGATCTTTTGCATACAAGTATGTCTGTGCAGGTAACAGTTCTCATTGATCTTATTTCTACCTAAGCTGAAAGATTGAGTATTTAGGTGCCGATTAAATGGATTCTTCTGAAGTTCAGCAACAGCACAGATGGAAGATAAATTATCAGGCCACATGCTGCCACTAAAATAATTAAACGTGCAGCCACAGTACTGCCCAGCAAGGTAACTGCAGTCATTTAAAATAAGCTTAAATAAATAAATAAATAGGAAAAAAACCTCCATGTAAACTGAATGTCGCTTCTCTTAAAGCGCCCAAAGAGGGAATGGCGTTACTTAATAATATAAATCTTCTATACTGTATATATTTCTATATATTATATCTGATATGTTTTGGTATGGCCAGCTGGATAGGAAAAAGTAGGATGACTAATTTAATTCAATATTATTTCTGTTGAAGCCAAGCTCCTGCGTTACTGTATATTGCCAGCTGTTTCTATAGTGGTTTGGCCTTTTTACCCATCTTGGATTTTGCGCTCACTTTCCTGGCAGAGCAGACTGGTTCGCCTTTCTTTTGTGCTCTCCATATTTCTCTTGGGCAGTCAACAGGTTCATAGAAGAACTTCACTGGCTGCAAGCTGGTTTTTTCATCCTTTGCCTTTTTCAACAAGATTCTTCCTTTTTGAAAGGCATGAGGCTTTGTGTCAGGGATGTTATATGAAGCGTGTTGACTTCCTCGGCTCCTGAAATTAATAACAGCGATTTTTTTATAAGTGTTTTTCAATCTTGCAAAGTGAAGGTCCCTGAAATGTCCCAAACCCATACATTTTTGAAGACAGAAATAGCCTTGTTTTACAGGACCAGGCTGAAAGTTAAAAACAGAGCTGCAAGACGAATTATATTTCTCAATACTCAAAAGCATCCCTCACTATAAGAACCCCTAACATGTGTTATTGGTGGACTCTTCATGCATGTTCATCTACACTTTAGTTCGGACAGCATTCTGCTGATTTTGGAGTGCTGAGACCTTTCTGAGGTCTGCGTTCTCATAACTTGGTGATCTACAGGGATCTGAAAGATGCATGTGTTCATGGCAACCTTCTGCAAAGAAAGAACATCCCATGGGCTTTGGAGGACCACACAGCACCAGTAACAGTAGAAAGCAGGTGCAGGAACTGTAGGAACTTCTTGGTGGGATCTCAGCACTGCTACTAACTGCCAGCAGCTCAGGAAACTCCCCCCCCGCCTTTGTGCTGGCCACACATCTAGGGAAACTTTAGTTTTGCTGTTAAGCCGTGATTTGAAACAGGAGAAGAGGAAAGGGGAATACAGAAATTGAAGGGGAGAAGGGTACAAAAGCTTAAATGCCAAAGTAAGCTGAATGCTTTGTTCAGCAGCTGAATTCTTTGTTCAGTTCCAGTGTATGATCACTTCTTGGGCACTGTTACCATCCATTACTTTGTTGTTGTTGTTAAAAAATGTAGTGCTCTGTTTTTCTCAGATGTTGTTATGGTGTGAAAGTTACATCACTTATTCCCAAAGAACATGCAGGTGTTAACTGGAGGTGATGTCAGTCACTCCTCTGCTGCACTGAGTTATTACAACCAGAATTGAATGAGTTTATGGTAGAGAAGGTGGATGCCTGTCCCTAATTTGCAGTCAGGGTAAGAAGGCATGTAAGACAAATGAAGAGGCAGGTCACTCCACATGAAATGCAATGATGCCAGCTCTAGATGTGGGCAATGTTTTTCCATCGAAAGCAGCAGCTCCTCGATACACGTGACTCTGAGAGCTTGAACTTCTACTCAAACATATTCCTAATCTCCCTTATTATGGAGAAAGACTAAGCTAATGTGACTAAATGCACCCCATTGCCACAGGCACTTAAGAGCAATCCTATTCTTGCTGCATTTCACAAGTATGAGGTATTTTTCAAGACAGGTCTCATGATTTCAGAAGACCTAATTCTTAGTTTCTCCACAATGGGAGCTGGCATTTAAAGTTGATTTAGGCACAGATGTGCAGGCAAGTCTCCATGCCTTTGAGAAATGGCTGGTGAGCATCAGCAAAGCTCTGCTGTGCCCTCAGGGGGGGCATTTCTTGAAAACAGCCAGGAGAAACTGGAGAGAAGCAACTGGGAAGGAAGGCAGAGGCCTTGGAACAAGAGGGGTTGCAAGACCAGGCATTGATCCCAAACAATGTAAACCACCGGAGGCTCCAAACCTTCGGAGATTAGTCTGAATTTTCTGGATGGGTGGTAACACTTCCCATTTTTTTTTAGCTGGTACAGGTCATTAAAATCTCACTTTATGTATTTGTCTGAGTTAAAGCTCATAAAAACAGCTGGCGTGCTGAGTGCAAATGCTGGATTCATCCACAGAATAGGGAAAGTAAAACTTTCCTACCTCTCTGAGCATACTCTCCTCTATCCTCTCTGCTTCATAAGACAAGTTGGGATATTATTAATCTGGTTAACTCCACGTAAAGGCTACTACTAAATTTTAGTTTTGACAGTGTCTTTTCAAAGGAGAAGAATATCAGTAGTTTAACAGAAACCTCTAAACAATTTCATATATGCCTCTGAACTCCCACTATTTGTCAGCAGTTAATGAGTTTTACCAAACTACGTTATATTTAGACCAAAGACTTTTTCAGTTTATTTTCCAGCCCATCCACCTGTTCATGTGTCTCTCAGTCTTCCAGTAATTCCTGAACCCACTGGACAAACAAACAAACAAATCTGGCAGGGATGCAGAAGTCCCAGGCCTGCGGTGATGTACCAGGTTTCACGGCAACGGGAAAAAGACCCAAATTTGTGTCCCCGCTGACAAAGGCCACCCCGAGGGAGGATGCACGGCTCAGCCGAGCAGCACACGTGCTGCCACGAGCCAGCCGCTGGGACTCATGACCAAATCGCAAAGCCACGGGAAGCCCCAATGAGTTCTGCGGGCCCGGGACAGGCGCTGGGGTAACCTGAGGTGCTGGCAGTGCTCGTGCTCTGTCGGGGCGCTTGTTTGCTTACGCGTGATTTTTAAGTCGACAGTGTTACTGTCAGTTAGGAAGCGACAACTGTCTCTCCCCTACCTACAGAATGTTAAAGATATTTTCAGCTGAAACTTGGCCTGTGTTTGCTGAACAGGTTCAACTACTGTAGCTTTGCACAAGGCTGTTCTAGTCAACAGGAAGGAGTCATTCATTTAGCAGATTTTTTTCTTTAAAGAATACCTGATTTTAGCTTCGATTTAGCAGAAATCTGTTTTTCCTCTACTACATGACGTAAATATAGATCATACTGAGGTACAGAACCTGATTCAAACCCAGCCTGATTCAGGCTTTTGAATAAGGTGAAATGTAAAAGCAAGCATGTCAAGTTAGTATATTTAAGAAAGAGAAAAATAAAAAAATATACATACAGGCATCTGGGTTTCTTATTTAATGAAATGTCTGTAAACTGCAAAGGAAACAGAAACAGGTTATTAACATTACTCTTACATTATCAAGTAATTAAAGTGCGGGGATAAAATATATTCGCTCTTCAAAATAATATTTCCATTCTCACCTGCTATTAAAACTGTAAGAATATTCAAGACAGAAAGTGAAAAAAACTTTTAAAGAATATGACTCCTCCAACTCTTTACATCTGTTTTTAAAATTCGTAAAATGTGAGTTGCTAGTGGTTGGATTTCTCCCCATTATTTTTATCCTAAATGTAAACAAAGTTAATTGCTAAAGAAGTGTGGGCTGAGCAGAGATCTTCCACATTAGATTAAACTGTATGGATACAATGAGAAGTAATTATTCTGTTCAAGATAATTAATAAGGGACAGTGCCTGAATAAGCTGTATTCAATTAACTTTCTCTCAAGCCTTTAATTCTGCAGTGATACATTTCCTTCATGCCAATGGCTCGGAAACTCCTGCGACGAGCCCTTGGCTCTGCCCCCAGCAGCACTGAAGGGCGGAGGGTGAGAACTCAAGTGTTTCTCTCCCTTCCCAGCCCAAATCCTGAGCCCAGCTAGTGAGAACGTAGCCTCAGTGCCAGCACAGCTTTGCATGACTTAATTTTCTTACAACAGTTTGGTTCACTGTGTGGAAACACTTTGTCTAGTCCTTCTTTTAGTGGGGGTCAGGAAAGGAGGTGTTTCATGCCAGCTCAGCCTAAATCGGTTTGGGTACTAAATCAGTTCTTTGTACTCATCTCCCATCAGTAATATGAGCACTGAGCCTTTGAATATCATTTAATGAAGTCACTGAGCCAAGCAAGTCAGATCTGGCATCTGAAAATGATTATGTTCTCGTAAATGTTCCCTCTGTCCCTTGTATTGTCCGCACTTTGCAGATGGATTTTTGCCCAGCATAGCTTTGCTTGTCATCTGTCTTGGATGGAGTCTGGAGCCATCTCCTGGTGTGCTTTTCTGTAATTACCTCCTGAAGGTCAGGCTGGCCAATACTTGGATGGATGACTTCAGAGGAATGCTGAAGTCACTCAGAAAGCAGGGCAGCTGCCCCAAAAATTAGTGCTTTCCCCAAGGGAGCCTGCTGAGCCAGGGATCCCAGCAACACATCAAGAGCAGGTGAGATGATTTAATACTGAGGCCCATCTCTACAGTCCCCCTCAGTGTTCTCACAGACACTGAGATGTCCTGCACAGTGTCTATTGGAACCTTTGTTTTCTACTGTTATGTACCTGTTTAGTGCTGGGCATAAAACAACACCTTTCCTCTCACCTCCCAGGACGAGCAGGTATTTAACACAGGCAGTACGGGGTACTCATTTAAACTGACGTGTTCTTTGGAAGTCACGCAGCTAAAAATTGCCATACGAATATAATGCATTGGAGGGAAAATACTTAGTTTAAGTATTAATAATGAGAGTTTTCAAAGAAATTATGCATTTTTAAAAACAGTGTTCAGACAGCTTTGGTTTCTAATCTGTGAGGGACGAGCCTGTGGGAATCCATTCACCATTTCTAAGTCCCGTGATAGGTAACCACAGAGAGCAACTCGACTTGGCAGCAGGCTCAGCATGTCCTCTATAGGGATCCACATCTTTCCTGAAAATCTTTACAGACCTCCAAAAAACTGCCAGGTCACTACGTGACATAAAGCAAAGTGTTTCTTGCAAAGGTAACAGCAACAGTAGCCAACGCTGGGGAAAAAAGTTCAATATCTGGCAAATACTTCGTTATTCTCTGCTCTCCATTTCCCATCTTTGCCTGCTGCTGCCCTTACACTCTCTGCTCCTTTCATTCATGTGAAGTGGCAGTTTAAAACATAAATAAAACAAGCCTGAAGAAACATTTTACAAATCCAGATGTGTCTGAAGTAGCAATGAGCCTGTCCCAGTGAGCCCACCCGTATTCATACTCCAGCACCTTCCCTCTGGTGGTGGGTGACAATGAAGGGAAGGACTTTGCTGGCTTACCACGTGCTCGCTGACGTCGATGTGGTTGCAAACCATCTGCTGATTTTGGTAATATTCTAGCTGCCTTTCTGCCAGGTCCACGCGCTGCAGCAGGTTCTCGATGAAGTGCTGGAGCCTGGCTTTTCCCCGCAATTCTTTTTCCGCCGCTTCTTCCAGGAAGTGGTTGAAAGTCACAACTTCTCTGCAGGACGGAAACATTGCAAAGAGGCCACATCTAAATAATAGGAAGGGCTCTGGTCTTGCTGCTGTCAAAAAATTACTGTTTTTCAGAGACATAGCCCATGGTGGCTAGTTACTGTCCTTCACCTCTATTAAAAGATTTCAACCTTTTTGTCGACACAGGAAGATCTGGAACCCTGAATGCTGAACTTAAGTTTATGGGCAGTGAATCTGGGTTTTTTGGTCACAGTATTAAGTCTCTTGGAAATAGTCCTTAGTGTCCACAGGGTAGAAATGCCATTGAGCATCACCTCTCGAGGCACCTGGAGACAACTTACAGCCATCTTATCTTTTTTTTTTTACCTGGCCATTTGAATATCAGCCCTGAAACATTAAGAAAAGTGGATGAAGTCCCAAATTCATCTTCCTAGTTCATCATAATCTTACAATGGCAGTTTGATGTTGCTACTGGAGTGGTTCCTAACTTAAAAGAGCTACTGTGGCCATAAAACTTAATTTTGGCTGCAATCCTGCAAGTACACCAAAGTGCAGTGTTATGATCTGGAGCTAGTGGGAACGCGGGAGATTAACAGATAATCTGCAGATTACAGACTAAGGAGTGTGTGCGTGGGAAGAGCAAGTTTTAGGTCAGGAGTTTAGAAAAGTTTCTCGTCTGGTAATACAATTGGAAAAAACAGTACTGCTGAAAGGTCCCAGCTCTGCACGGAGACATAGCTCATTTTAAGTGCTCTGCATACTATCAGTTTACTGTGGGTAATCAGGCCACCGCTTGAACCTCTGATATCAGGAGTTTCTGGGTGGGAGAAGTTTGGTTACAGAGTGAAGCCTGTATTATGAAAAATAGCAAATCTGAGCATGTAGGACTTCCCCAGTTAATAAACACCTGGATAAAGAGTTCTTGCTCTGCCAATGAAACCCTGTTAATTTTTGCTTTGTACAAACCGGAGGGGTGGGAGTTGGGGGAACCAGTGCTTGGCAAATGAAAAGGGCGTGATTGCTTGGTGGAAATACATTGCCTGAGGAAAAAGCATTTTAAGCAGAAACTAGGAAAGAGTTTGTAGCAGTAAGAGCCTTTTGAGGCTTACCTTGTTTATAACACATCCAAAGTTTCTCTGCATGTCCTTGTTTTAACTCGGTGTAGTTGTAGCTAACTGGTTTCACAGTCTAGGTGTTCTAACAGTGAACTGGTTTGTGTTAAGAAGAGTTAGGCACAAGCGGTCAGCTATGGCCATTTGCCACTTGGGATTCAGGCTGTTTGTTTTTCTCTGTTTGTTTAGCTGCCTCTGTACAGCCTATGAACTTACCTTTAATAACTTTTAGATAAAGCTTTTCCTTTCAGCTGAAATGGTACCAGCATTCTGCAAATTGCCTTTATAAAGACAGGAGCCAGAATATACCCACCCACTAGGTCTTGGTCACACACCTTGTCCTGATGAGCAGCACTCCTGTTAGTTCAGCAACTTTCTTTGTTTCCACTTCATTCTCATCTCTCAGAAGAACAAGATCAAGCCCCGAGGTGTGACTGCTAGTAAGTGTCTCTATTGCTCCACCAGCTCTTCCTCAGAGAGCTCGCTCTGTGCCCTGGCTGTGCCTTGGTTACCTGAAGGGAGTTCCCAGAAGAATTTTTAGCCTCCTCCCACCATGAACAACAGGGAAACGGTTCAAAGAACTTGTGGAGCTTCCTGTAGCCACTGTTTATCCATTTAATTGCCTTTCTTGTCTCTGGTAGTTTGCCCAGACTTTTTTTTAGCCATACTGATGACCTTCTCCCTTCAATTCTATTTCTAGATAGCTGTGATGATTTTTTGCTTATATTCTTTATTTTACTTTCAATTTATATTTCCAGGCGTCTGTCAATTTTAGGGAGATTATATGATATTGACTTCTACGTTTTACTCTCTGCTTTTAAGCTTGTGGAGAGATGGATGTTCACAGAGGTCAGATGCTGCTCCTCACAAAGTCAGGGAGAAGCTGAGCCCGTGAATATTGTGGGGCCCAGTTGGCAGAGGCATAAACCACCGCGGGCCTGCTGGGCTCTGTGTCTTGACAGAACAGCCTTGTCAGCAGCGCTTACCTGAAACATGAGCCATTTGTTAAAGCCTGGCTCAGACCCGAAGCGTTGCCCTTTCTAATGAGAGGTCTCTGCTACCCTGCACAGACTGCTCAACATCTGGAGCTATACAAAGCAAAGGTTTTACAGAGTTACTAACTGCCCTTGAACTCCTGCTCTTAGCATCGCCTGTTTCCCTCTGCTCTCTGCTCCTCCGTTTGCTCTCTTCCTGCAGACACCTGCCACTTGCTGTAGCACTGTAAGCTCCTGATCTGGCCCCTAGGTCTTCTGAGCACCGTAGATAATGCTCAGTGCAGCTCAGATCTCTGTAAATTTCTGTAATGGAGAGCAGAGTGATCTCATCTGTTTGCTCATAGTTTACTATATTAAGTTTACCTCTTATAGTTAACCAGACTTAAAAGTTTGGTGTTTTGCATTCCAACTGCAGCCTAGCTGCCCTCATAGAAAAACTGCAGATAGCCTGCCTTGAATCTTTTCCTGAGTTCTTCTTTATGGAGGCTGTTGTCATGAAACAGCATGAGCTGTGGTAAATTAAGTTATAAATCATAGACTGACCAGGTGACATTTATTCTTCTGCCTTCACCACTAGGTTATCCAGCGCTCCTTGCAGGACTAGTGAGCTGCAGTTCGTGTTTACCAGAGCAGTTGCTGGCATGTGGGCCCTGCAGATGCCCTTAGTGCTGGTGTGGCTTTCAGCAGTTAAGTGTGTGATCCACAGAGGCTGGGACAGCTCCAGCTCTGTAACAACTGACAGGAAGGACTAATGACTTCTCACATTGTGACCAAGCCCTCCTACAGATGCACAATACTGGTCCCAGGACTATTTACAGCAACTTTGACACCTGCAGCTGCTCTGTAGGTGGAGACAAGCATGAGGCTCTACGCAGATTCTGCGACCGAGTATCAAATGCCTTTAGAGATTGTACTTGGAATAACTGCCTGAGATCGATAGAAAACCAAATACTTAGTGTTATTTTACCTGAAGATATGAAAGTTCCTACTACAGTAAGCAGTAAAGTGATTTACTTGTTGAAAATATTTAAAATATGTACGTTCATTAAGTATGAACACCACTGACCTCATCCATCATCCCACTGGTGTTATTGCCTGAAGGCTGCTATTTGTTATTCATTAGGCTGTGGTTTCACATTCCTATACCACTGTCAGCATATTCAATTTAAGAGGTTCACACCTCCTCCCTTCAGAAAGTCACTGTCCTACCAGTTGCAGCCATTCAGTGGGCTGTGCTTTAGATCTGAGCCCTGAACTTGATGGGGTGACACTATGGAGGTTAAATGCTTTATTTCACAGAGCCATTCTGTGGGATAGTCATGCTACACTAGAACCAGTGCAACTGGGCAGGGAGTAATCTCCTGAGTGGGAAGATAAAAGGAAATGGGCAAGAGGGAGTGGGACCACTTGAAAATGAGGGTGGAAGAACAGTATGTAGTTGTGGTCGTATTCTTAGAGCAAAATCAAAACTGTTTTGCTGTATAACTGTAATATGCATTTTAAGGAAAGCTGGTGTTTTAAAGCACAAATTGCAGTGATCTCTAACAAGCCAACTCTTAATCTCATTGTCGAGACACTCCTTGCACAGATAGTTCCATTACCTGCAACTTTAAGGTGAAAGCAGTGCCAAGAATACCTGCTCCCCACCACAGGTATTCTGAAGTAGCCCTCGCACTGCAGGGTATACCCGAGCAGAGACATGACTAAACAGTCACAAAACAAATTCATTAGACTGGTTGAAGAAATTACTGTCAGAGATATGGCAACTTGCTACATTAATGCTCGCAAAGTGAAATTGTTTAAGTCCCTGCTGAAGGTAGCTTCCAGCTGACAACCGTAACTTCAAATGCTTTCCCTGTTCAGACTGACTGAAAAACCATCTCCACCAGAAACAAGCCTGTTAGTGTCCTCTAGAAGTTCATAGCTGATTTTAGTTTCAATGGTTTTCTTGATATCTTATTCAACACAGTTTTATTCCCTTTGGGCAGGCTTCTGTGTTATCTTTAAGATCACAGTATTCACTCTGAGTAGCATTCTCCTTCATCAAACATTGAATAGTCCCTTTTGGGGCATATTTTCTAATTAAATAATTCATTTGCTCAGCAGCTCTGCTGAAAGCTTGACCCTGTAGCCATCAGTCATCAAAACTGCCCAGGGCCCAAGTGAGGCAGGGGACCTGGCTTTGGTAGCTGTGCCTGCTTCTCTACAATGTCCAGTTTCCATTTTTTCCCCAAGTAATAAGAAAAAGCTTTGGCCTTTTGACTTTCTAAATATGAGAATAAATGACACAAGAGTGACTTCTGTAACACTTTCCTGTGCTTAGAGTAAGACTACTTCGACTATGTATTAGTATCATTACTGTGGTACCTCCACCTGTCTTGTCCCTCACCAAATCTCATCTCCACGAGGGCATTGCGCTAGTCTAACAGCATGTATCTGTGTGCATGTTAGCACAGCCATTTTGGTAAGGGAGCAGGAATAAAATTTAACTAAAGAGAAATCTTTGCCTTATCACTGCCTTTGTTGGACTGCTATAGGTTTTATTTAAAACAAACAAACAAATCAATCAACTGGCAAGTCTAAAGAAGTAACCCTGCTGACCCTACAAACTCTTTGTGCCTGCTGGTTGCCTAAACCAACACAGAATAAGGGAGTGAACAGTAAAACCTCCTTGTGCTGTCATTTGAAATTAGTGCTTTGATTAGCAACGATTAGCAATTCTTCTCAGCAACTCTGAGAAGAAGTTTTTTGGTATGGAGTTGTGAAGTCCACAGCCTTGCTGCTTGCTTTGGAGAACACACCAGAGAAACCAGCGTCTGACAACGTGGCCACTTGGTGGATCACAGTTTTTACGTCTCTATCTCACGTGCTTGGTCCAAGCAGAGGCTCAGGACATCCAGGGGCTTTTGCAGGTACAACAGGGAAGCAGGAATGAAATTCCATCAAACTGAAGTGACCTCAGGTCTCCTACCAGAGTCACAGCAGTGTGATGCCTGCCTTTGCTACGCTGGGCAGAAAGGAAAGATGTGAGGCCTAGAAGAGCTCCATCTCCTCCTTCCAGAAACCCAGGTGCTTAAACAAAGAATTTAGATCTCTCTTCCCTAAGTCTTCTTGGGGGTTCCTAAACAAATTATTCTTGCTAATGCACATTTTTCCTTTCCTTTAGCTTTCCTATTTACCTTCACAATTGGATCCAAAATCAGAACCATTATCCAAAGTGCAATTGTCCTGCTTGGTTTTTTGTTTTGTTTTTTGGGTGGTTTTTGTCAACTTCTTGTACACCCTTCTGTAAAACAAATTTGTTAAATACAAACTTCCTCTTCTTTCCATAGCAAATTTATAGGTCAGGAGTGACGGTTAAACCTGCAAATACATCCTCTTCCATATTTTGTTAATTCTTTCGTTCTTACATGTAGATGCAGGTCTAGCCTAATAGCCCACACAGGTCCTCGGATTATATGGACACATTTTGTAAAGATGAAAATAAACTGGACTATTAAATTCAGTATTATGGAGCTGTTCGATCTCCGACAGCGATTGTCCATTCATGTAAGAAACTGACAGAGTAGGTGTATGTAGAGTACACTCCAGTGTGGGCCCAGTATAAACACCTGTACCTTCTTTATCAGAACATAGTTATTTTTCAATAATTACTTGAAGGGATCCCCATAAAAGTAGTCAGCTTGTCTACAGAGCCTCCAAAGAATAGTTTTTGTGACCTTATCTAAGACTTGGATTGGATTTTTTTTTTTCTCTTTCAGATAGTTTGTTGGTTTGGAGTTTTGTTGTGTTTGGGATTGTGTGTTGGTTGTTCGTTTGGGTTGTTTGTTTGTTTGTTTTAACCCTCAGACTTATCTCTAGTAGTCATACCTCAGTCCCTTTGACATCTAGAAATGCATATTTATTATAAACCCTTTCTTGTTTTCCTATGCACCCCATTCCATGATCTCTGGTAGAGGGGAAAACCACTCAGAGACCAAAGGAAAGACTGGTTTCTTTTACTTTCTTAGAAATAGGATGATAATTAGGTGTTTTCTTTTTCTGAGGAACAAATGTTCAGCTACAGTTGCTCAATATCAATGCTACTTTTGGGAAAGTGATCCATATTCACAAGACTGCTTATGAAAAAAAAAAAATCCAAAGAAACTGATGAAAGCATTTATTTCTGAAGGTCAGCAAGTATCAAAGCAGTCCCCAAGGGCTGCCTTTGATTTTCCACAATCTGCAGTGAGAACTCCTGCTTCTGCAATTTCCATTAAGCAGTCTTGTTTGGCTTCCTAATCATCTGGACTTCTTCCAGAAATCAAAGCCAAAGTTGAGATCCTCCTTTTTTGAAGGAGAAAGGCTTTTCAGCACACCAAATTAAGTTTTTGAACACACAAAGGAATGAATATGTAGACAGGTCTCAGAATTTACCAAGAGCCCCTGAGAAAACCAGACAAGTGATGCTGTTGTTACCAGAGTCACGAACATCCATTCTTCTCCCCTCTGCCATCCAGGGCCTCCCTGCTACTGCCACAAAGTAAGTGTCCCAAGCACTTTTAGCCATTCAAATCCAAAAAGCTGCCCTTAGAAGTACTACTCCTAGTTTTGCAAAGCACTGTTTATACCTACCTTCCTTCTCAATTTGTTAATCATACAATGACCTTTTAACAGGGAAGCTGTACAGTGCATTTTTCTATGGCACTATTCCTTGTTATACCCAAGATGGGGAACACGGGAACCATCTGAACAAGAAAAAAAATTACATATTTTCAGTGTTTCTAAGTGAACTTTACCTATTTTTACACCCTGTCTACCCTCCCGGCCCCCTCAGAGGACTTTCATAGTGCCTGCTGAGAGACAACGCTCTGGGGCCAGGCACGGGCACATGCAAGAACACACAATGACTCCCCCCTCTTTCCCTCTCTACTTTGGGCTGATGTTCTTTCATCCCACCCACTAGCAAGCATTAGGCTCATTTACCTTCAGAAATTAACACACCATTGCGTAGTATCTGTTCACCCATTCCTGTTGCTGCTTTTGCTTCCAGTGTTTTTCTATCTTCTCTATTGAAAGCTGAAGCAAGCTGGTGCTAATCCTACAAGAGCAATACCCTGGGTACTCAGGTGAAGTCTCTTGTGCAACCGCCTCTTCTCATAAGTGTCTCTTACCAGTCAAATAACCTTCAGTTTTCCCTGTAACACCAACTTAAGAGCTGCCTCCTCATCTGCTTATGCATTCACCCTCCTTCTTCAGAGATGGCTAGAATTATAACAGCAGTCTTCTGAGCTGCTGCCCCTTTCCCAAGCCTGGCAACGTCCTAGTGCGAAGGACAGTAATTCCCCACTCTTCCTCTCGTTCTGTGTTCAGTCTTTTCTCGGAGCCACAGCCTGCCACTGCTGCTAGTAAGCAGTCTGCCAAGGGGGCAAGTGGCCTCTTCCTCATGCCTTTTCCTAACATAGCTAAAAACTGCAACGTTTGCTGCCTTGTTAATTTCACAGATCAGTTTCCTTTGCAATTCTCCCCATCTCATACCCATTCTTTCTCCCCATCTCATACCCATTCTTTCTACCCAGGTAACCCTATTCCCCCCATTCCTCTTTTTCCATGAGCTCTTTTCTTCTGCTGCACTGCAGAACCCTGGTTTTGCTCAACTGAATGTTTTCTGCTTTCTCCTAACAGTCACGTTTTGCCTGTGGATCTCAAGGCTTGAATCTTACAAGCACATTCTGTGTTCAGTTTGGGGTAAGATTCATACCACTTAACTTTCGATATCTGAAGTTCAGCATCTAGCCTAAGATGGCTGTTTACCCGAGGTCCCCCCGTAGTCTGTAGAGGGAGGAAGGACCTCCACAGAGGAATCCCTTCCTCACTTAGATACTTTTCTGTAGCACATAGGATGAATCACACTGAGAAAGAAGCCACAAGGTGAGCTTGGCTAGATGGGAATACCAAAACTGCTTCAAACTGTAAGTTATCTTCATGGCCTCCTTCCAGCATACTTTTAAATCTCAGTTTCACTATTATCTTTAGCTTCATCTTGAGTCTTTCAGTTTTTTCTTCCATGAGGATCACCTGATGTTTCAGAAATCAGTTTGGTTGCATATCCCTTCATGGAAGATACACACTGCAGGGGCTCAAATCCCACCACCTTTGCTGTCCCCTCTCCTGGGAAATCTATAGCACTACTTCATTAGATAACTCCTACTGATATAGGAGCCATCATCATATTTTCTTTCCAGTACTTAGACTACAGGAAGAAACGATGAAAGCCCTCTAAACTTCCTACACTGAACTCCTACACCACCTTTCTCATTTCTTCCAAGATCAGCGTCATGGCAACTAGCACTTCTCTTCTTCCCTTTGTAAGCTGATGAATTGGTTTAGATGCACTCGATTACCAAGGCTCTCTATGTGCATTCCTCTAAATAAAGTTGTGCTGCTCCAAAAAGCCTGAAAGGTTTCAGCAAGTGCTGAATAAACTAAGTAGTTCATGTATAAATAATATATCAGCTATCACTACATGTTTAATGGATGCATCACAAACATATTTTTAGATGGCCTAGGTTAGTCAGAATGACTCTGGCATCTGCTTCCCATATAAGTAACTCCAGTTTCATAGTTCTGTGTCCATCTGAAACACCTGCTTGGATATGGCCATCCATATCACCATCCCCAGTACAGCTTCACCGCTGCACAGACGACCATCCCACTCCACAGGCTGATGGTGCTGGGATGACTTCAGGAAAAAGGTGCTATTTGATATTCTTACACACCTCCTCCAGCACCTACCCACCCATCTCTTCTTAAAATGATGGTGGATTAGAGTTGTCAGTGTAAATCAGATTACACACCGATGATAGCTTCTACTTGACCCTACCCTGTGAAACCAGGGACACTACACAGGCGTTTGAGAGTGTAAAAGTTGGTCACTGGGGAACCACGCATGAAAGCCACCTGCCTCGCTGGGGACACAGTCACATGGGCTACAACTCCAGAAATACAGTGATCAGAAGCTGGTGAGCACCAGGCCCTTTTATAACCAGCAAGTAACCGAACTGTCCCCCCCTCTTCTCTTTCGCTCGCACAGGTGCCAGCCAGCCCCCAACAGCCACGGCTCTCGCCTCCCCACTCACTCCTCTTTGCGGTGAAGCTCCTCCTCGGACTCGCTGAGCCGCTGCTTCAAGGCGGCGATCATCTCCACCGCTACGTCCACCTGCCTGCTCAGGGCCCGCTCCCGCCGCTGCACCTCCTGCTTCTTCTGGGACAGCTGCACGAAAGCTGCCCGCACCTCCAGCAGCTCCGCCGTCTTCTGGGCCAGCTCTTTGGTAAGCTTGTCGATTCGCTTCTCGATTGTTTTGTCCACGGCCTCCACCATCCTGTTAAACTTTTCCCTGACGTGCGCCTCGAAGGAGGCTTTGGAGTCAGTGCCCGGGAGGCCGGGTTTGGAGATCTGCTCGCCGGGAGACTCGGCCGACACATAGTTTGCAACGTAGGAGACAGGCCGTTCGGCTTCCACCTCCAGAGCCTGCCCGCGCTTCTCGCAGGAGGCATCGCAGAAATTCAGGTAGGAGCCCTTCTGCTGCACGGCACCGCCGGGGCTCCCCGGGCTGCCCTGGCCGGCGGGCTCCGGCGGGGAGATGAGCTCCGCGTCTTTGAGCGGGGAGAACAGGCTGCCCCTGCCCAGGAGGCTCCTCTCCTCGTAGCTGTGGCTGTACTCCAGGTGCGCCCGCAGGGACGCCAGGCTGCGGAACCGGCTGTGGTCGCCGCATCGCGGGCAGCGGAAGGGGAGGCAGAGGCTGACGCTGCCGAGCGGCTCCTGCCAGGGCTGCCCGCCTTCCTCCCGGGCCGCCCCGTGCATTCCTCGCCGGGCCCTGCGTGGGAGAAAAGAGCCCGCGGTCACGCCCGCCCCGGGCAGCCCCGCCGGGAAACTTGGGAAACTTTCCCGGTGCTTTTTTTCAGGGGTACCGCGCCATCTCCGCCCGGCGCCCGGCCGAGGCAGCCGCCCGGCACGGCCAGCCGCAGGGCCCCGGCGACGCGACGCGGCTCC
>VWYH01002279.1:70292-239978 GCA_013399365.1 Pampusana beccarii
TTTGCAGCACAGCCGTAAATCAGGCCGAGCGCGGCGCCGCCGCCACACGCTCTCGCCGCCCGGCCGCCGCGGGGCGGGACGGGGCGGGGCTGCGGGGCGGCACCGGGGGCAAACGGGCCGGAGCCGGTCCTCTCCTCTCCCGGGGAGCCGCCTCCTGCCCCCGCGGGCCCTGGGTCGGGCTGTTGCGGGGTCCTGTGAGCGGTCTTACGACTTTCTTATGAAAGCAGCGAGCCTTGTGGGGTGTGTGGTGGGGTGTGGAAGGATAAGGCAAAACTTTAAGCAGCAAGACAAGGGTGACGCGTGCAAATAGGTATAACCTGGCCTTGGGTTCTGGTGTGTGGTTGTGTTGGGGTTTTTTGTTTGTTTTTGGGTGGGTTTGGCTTTTTTGGGGGGGTTGTTTGTTTTGAGGGGGTTGTTTTGTTTTGTTTTGTTTTGTTTTAAATATATTTAGTAGCCAGAAATATATGTATTTAAACATGACCCTGATTTAGTCTCAGGATTTAGGGAGGGAGAGTCAGGTGGTAACAGGATTTAAATTTTGAGTATGAGGAGCGGATATTGCTGCCTATGGGCCCCCTCAGTATTGGAATGTGCTTCTAAGCTTTTTTTTTAAATACCACAGATGTGTGTCTGTTTTTACAAATTTTTGGAGACAAGAACAAGGCTGGTTGTAGAGTAGCAGCCTTTTTGAGGTAATAGTGAAATACTGCTCTTCTAAAATCTGGTGCTTGAGGCCATAGTGGTAACATGCTGCAGATATTTTTTTATTACTGTGGGAGAAAGCACTGCGGTAAAGTTTAGTTCTTTACTAATATATCTGTTCCTTGAGTGCAATACATAGGCAGAGTCCTAAACACTGAGAAAATCCACGTGCATTGATAGATGCCTTTGATGTGCACAAGACATTCCCAGTAAATAATTCACCAGATGGCACATCAAAGGAAGTTACCCAAATTGCATTTCAGAGCTTCATCTAATCTCTGAAGTGCGTGGGCTACCATCCAGGCTGCAGTGTTTTGCATTAGTTAGTTGTCCTGCATCACCTTGTCCAAATGCGGTGATTTTTCCGTCTTTTGTCATCAAGCAGCACCAAAAAACAGGATGGAGGTCAGGAAGGAATAGTTTTGAACTGTGCTTGCCTGCAAATTGGGGGATCCTGACTACTTCTTGGGAGGACGCCAACATTGGCAGGACCAGATGTGTGGGCATTACCCTTTTTTGGTCCCCGTTTTCTTTGCTGTTGTCCTCTATTCTCTATTATCTCTCTCTGTTGTGCCCATTGCTCTTGTACCTTTTCCACGTCATGGGAATGTAACCGATGCTGATGGTCGAAGACACAGACAAATGCTGTGAGATAAATTCAGCGTGCTGGGATGCTACCTGAGGCTCCATCCACATTCAAAAGAGCTGGCACCCACTTGTCACTTCCAGCTGATGGTAACAAGAGCCCTCATGGTCTTGGGAACAGAAAAATATGGGTGGCTTTGAAGGAGCCCATTGATCTGAAGCCCAAGCTGTGTGGTTTCGGTCAGATCTCAAATCCAGCAACCATCTAGCCGCAGCAGTTCTTCTTTCCCGATTTCTCAGGGTTTACTTGCACTCTAAATATTTGTTTTGCTGGATTGGGATCTCTTTCAGGTATCTCGTCCTGATGCTTCCGTTTGGATGTGCAGTTCATTCTCTCAACACTCAGAGAACAGTCTTCCTTTGATATATCAGCAAGTGTGCATTTTACAGTGGAGGATGTACATCAAGCATTGCATATCTGAGCTTCATCCCCTGTGATTTGAATCTGGAGTGGGTAGAATCTAACACGATCACTTACACAAAGCCCAGATTTACACAGCCAGAATGTATGACTCATCTCTGAAATTCTGCCAAGTGCTGGGAGGCATTATCCAGTTTATTTGTGTGCATCTCTCAAGATCTCTTAAATACTTTGCAGTAAGATTTGCAGAAGGACCCAAGTTATTTAAACGAAACCAGCATGTACCAACCTGCCTGTTGCTGCAAGGAAGGTGGGAGTATTCAGAATATTCAGACTTTTTTCAGGCAGTGATCTATATCTGCGATACTGGGTCCCGTAGTTGCTGATTTTGGGTGGAAACTGATTATCTGACCTCTTCCTATTTTGAGGGTTCCTACAAGCTTAAAAATCATATTTCAAAAGTGAAGTAAATTTTGTTTGGCTGATAATTCCACTTTACTGAAGGTGGCTAGAAAAGGAGGTTTTATAAAATCAGTTTGCTTTTCAAGAGTTGCCCTAGTTGTTAATCTTCTGGTTTGTTTTGGTTTTTTTTCTCATTATAGGCAAGGAGAATAGGTGTGTCAGTTTTGGTTTTACATGCAGCCACTTTCCCCTTCAGGCTCATGATGCTGATGTGTTCATGGGGGCCTTTTTCATGTGGTGTCAAACTGGATTCACTACAATCACTTTGGATGCATGCAGCATTTTCTGGTTTCCCTTTTTTGTGTACTGGCTCGCTTTGAAAAGGGGTTTCAGGAATTTTTGTCTCTCCCCTTTACGCCTGTGCTCCCCACCCACATCTTCGTTGTGGGATCTGGCTGGTTTATGGGAGATGTGAATCTGCACAGAGTTTCTGTTGGGAAAGCTTTACTAAACTCTATATGGGTATGTTAAGATAGATGCACGCAACTGCACACCCATTACCGCTGCATACAGATGGGAGTGTGAGCTTGGCTCTGGCAAAGCAGCACAGTCCCCCTGTTCTGTAAAAACTGCCCGAAATGGGGGTGTCTGGTCAGCTCCATTTGTGTGCTGGGAAGTGCCGTATTTATCTTGGTGTCTGAGCACGAACCACAAATGCACATGATAGTTTGGGTTGCTGAAATTTACCTGCATTTAATATTCACTGTCTCCTCACTCTCTTTATTGAAAGGAAGTAACAAACGAGTAGTAAAATCTAAGGAAAGACCTTGGAAACTTGAAAGAAGTATTTTATAGACTCTTACAGTAGTGGTGCATTAGACATTTGTATTAGCTTTGCGTGCAGATATATTCAGGATACATCAAATGTACAATAAAGTTCATTTTATTGTCATGGGCATTCGTACCCACCTAGTAGGAAACAGACTTTCTGTGGTACATTTCTAGCTTATTGACTGGGCTAGACTCCACTTGCAAAAAGAGTGAATGGGAAGGAGGACAACATGACTGTACATATTGAGTTTGGGTGGTTATTTGGTCGTGGTCAGTTTTTGCCTTCTCTTCATGGGGGGCTTACATCTGGTCACTGAAAGTCAATCTAGCATCTTTGGAAATAGAAAGAATAATCAAGTCTGTGTTTTCAGGTGAGTTTTCTTGTCACAGCAGTAAGAGGCAGTGTGCTGTGAGAGTGCTCTTGGTCCTGCAGCAGCTTATCCTGCAGAGTTTGCAGTTGGCTTCCAGCCTTTCTGCAGACTCTTCAGACTCATTAGTGTTCCCATAGGCAACCCCCTGGCTGGAGGTGCTTCCAGTTATTTAGCTTTCCCCTTCTCTACCCATACTGTTGCATGCTCTTATTGGTAAAAAAGAGAACAAAGTGTTCTTTTATGGGTTGATTTGCACTGTTTAGCCCATACCTGGTCAGAGCTGTCACGTACGAGATGTCCGCGGGCATATTTTCCAAAAGATAGGAGACAAATGAGGTAGGGAGGAGCATCAGCAGTGGTCTGGCCTCTGCTTCAGCCATCTTGATTTTTCCTCAAAAAAAGTTACTTCAGTTTGTTAGAAGGATTAAAAAAAAATTTTTAGATATAGATATATATATAAAGCACCTCTCAACAGAGGAAAAGTTGGGGGACGTGGAATTTCCCTTTCACCTGGGCTGCTCTTTACTGTGCACATTTTGAAGGGGAAAAGTTATATGGTCTCCAAAGCTACGGCTGGCAAACTACAGATAAGCCATGCCAGGCTTGGAGCCTGTTCCTGTCTGTGTTCTTATTTTTTGCAAGTTACTTGCCTTGTTGGAGCCTCCATTGCCATCTCTGATCCTGGTGCAGGCAGAGCAGAGCAGAGGTCCCAGGGCAATTTAACTCTGTGGAGCAAGCCCTTATGGACAGGAGCGTGCCAAGTTTCCAACACCTTTTCCTCAGGGGAGGAAAGTCTAAGCTCTAAGTTGTAATGTACGTAAGAATGAGGCGAAGCCTTTTAACAAAGCTGTCTCACTTCTGCTCCTTTTGAAATCTTCCACAGTGTAGCAGCACCTCTGGCAATGGCACTGGAGACTTCAGGTCTGGTACTCGGGGACAAGTAAGAGCAATTAAACGGGTCAGGACATCATGGATGGCAGCAAGGGACAAATCTAGCATGGCTCTCCAGCTGGGACAGGATGTTTTATATAGCTGCAACACACTGGCCTTGCTTAAGCCAGCTCTGTGCAGCAAGTTAGTTCCAGCTCAGGTATTAACTGTGGGCTTAGCTACCAGATCTGTGCACCGAAAGAAGACAGAACAGAGCAGAGAGGTGTACCAGTGGAGCTTTTCTGAAATGAGGGGCAATCTGCTGCAGAAAGGGGGTCGTTTGTTTTTGGAAGAAGCTGCCCCACACAAAAAGACAGAAACTAAAAGACAGTAAAAAAAAAAAAAAAGGCAAGTCAGGGTATCTTTAAATAAAGGTTTCTCCTTACAGCAAAGCCTTTCCCTCATTGGGACTTATTAAAATATAGAGATTTTCTCCAAAGGGAAGAAAAATACAAAGCATACCATCAAAGCAGAATTTCAAGCTATTTCATTCTCATAGCGTTCTTTCCGCAACGTATACCGGATGGTAAGGAGTATCACTTTTAGAAGTTCATACCACATGCCTTCCATGTTTGAGGAATTATGTGTGAGATAAGTCATACTGATTTCCCAGTTGAAAAAAGCGCCCAAAAAGGTCATAAAAGGACTGAGAATTCCATCTATAACTAATTAGCTTGCTTTGGTGCCTAATCCTTTGTGCTGGGATTTTAAAAGTTTTTAATTTACATAAGCAGAGACATAAAAAGAACAGTGTTAAGCTGTGCTGGAAAATGCAGCCTCTACCATTTCCAAGCAGGTGGGAGAGCTGTCCCGAGCCCTGTGGGAAGCAGTTGGGGCTGTGCTTCCCCTTCCCATGTTCTGCCCCGTCCCTGACATCTGCACTGTGGGTAGGGAATTCTCCTGTCGGGTGAGAGTGTTGCATGTATATCGAAGATGTGCCCTTGCTATAGGGAACATGCTGAGGAAGAGAATATGGCATTTCTGCAGGAGGGACAAAGTATGGCAAAACTATGTTTCAACACTTTAATGGACGAAAGATCCACTAAGGGCTGTGTGATAGCAACTCACATCAGAGTTGTCAGGAATCTGTCTTTGAAGTTTAGCCTAAATCAACAAAATGTGAAAACAAAACAAAACAGGCCATCAACAAACACTGAACCAAACAGGTGAAACCTCCACCTGGTCCTACAAGAACAGAGACCAAATATCACATGGGAACGCAGAAGACGGTTCAGACCTGTGTGTTTAATGGTATCTGAAAGTATATTGATTTTACTGAATGTTTAGGGACAATTTGCTTCCATTCCTTCATGCTCTCTCCTCTTTTCTGGTATCCATATGAGCAGTTCGTTTTCTAGTTTGCATTATGTGTAAAGGTCTGAGGGATCAACTGTTGCTCTCCTGGGAAAACGACTGGCAGGCTGAAGGTTCCTGCAACTGGGCAGGACACTGAATGGGGAGAATTAATGGGGCTTTCAAAGAAACTGGACAGGGACTCACACCTAACGGGCTTCCTATGTAATGAAGAGAAGGAGGACACAATATGTGATAAAGGGGTGGATTTAAAAGGAAAGTACGGAGCACTTATTAGTTCCTAAGTGCTAGCAAGAGGAAAAAGCCTGGTTCTCTCTCGTGTTTTAGCTTTGCTGGCAATGTTCAGTATTCAGGTTGCAGTCAAGCAACAGCTAAAACCGAGCAAGAAAAGCGATGTGGCTGCACAGCCGTTTTGAAGTCCTTTGCCTCTTCCACAGCAGGTTGCATGTGTCAGTGACAGAAATTGGTTAGACACAGAAGCCACTTGGGCACACACACCTTCAGCATGATGGCAAAGCGTCATTTGTCCCTTGATGCAGCCCTGGTCTCGTCTGAATGGTTGTTATTGTGGGAGCGTTAGGCGCTGGCTCTCAGCAGATAGGGGCCTTTATTTACATATGCTCTTTTATGCCAAATGGCCTATGTAAAAGTCATGTACAAAATAAGGCATGGCATTGGCCTTCAAAGGACAATTTTATTTTTATTATCATACTGAATTTGCAATGGCTAATTCTGCAATACTCAGAGCAAGGTCATGGATCATGTCTAATATTTACCACTTTGAAGGCACTGACTGTGAGCATGTGAGCAGGTTCAACTAATGGTTTTCCATACAAAGCAGCTGCTTTGCAAAAGAAGCCTCTGAAGCTGGTGACAAGTTCTTATTCACAAGGGTTAAAAAGTGTGATGAGCTGCTGAGGTCTAAAGATTTATGCAGGTAGCAAATAAATAGACAACGCCATGCTTTAGCCAATTTTAACAGATATGTATCCTTGTAAAAATTAAATAGGTAAAAGGCACAGTATTTGGGAAATATTGTGCTCCTGCTACTGCCACATCTGCAGTGAAGACAAAAGTACACATAATTCAAAAGATAAATAACAGCTGATGTGGAAAAAGATGCCTGAAAACAGATGACTTCACATACACTTCTGTCTTTCAGGCAGTAGGTCTTGAAGGCTGTGTGACTGGACACTTCTAGCTCCATATGAGGCTGGACACTGGAAGAACGTGTCTTCACCAAAGGGAAAAAGAATAGCGTTGTGACATAGTACATTATATCTTTTTCTCAAATTTCTTGCCCCCAGGTAGCTGTTAACTTTACATAATTTGTAGCCTCGGATCGTCCCACAGGGAGCAAGAACACAGCTCAAACTGATCCCATCCAAACAGGGATGGGATCCAATCTCCAGACTAATTCCTTAAGTTCAGGTGAGACTGAGCGACACAAAGGGCAGCTGAGGAGCAACAGCCCACTCGTCCCTTTCGGAGCGCCCTCCTGGGCTGATGCTTTAAAGATGGAAGTCGATACAGGTCTGGAGGAGACTGTATGACAGAGTAGGAGTAGTTTTTAAAAATTTAAACTGTTGTGTGAGTGTCCACACTATGAAATGAATGAAGTAAAATCAGTCTTCATGTTAGGTAATGGCTTGCTTTTGCATATGTTCTCCCCCACAAAATGTAATGCATGTACATGTAAGTAAGATGACTCAGTGCTGCAGAGATTGTTGATGGATGGGGTCAGGGAAAATATTTCCAAATGTGGAAAGAATAAGAGAAAGCAGAGATTTTAACTTGTTGGTTAAAACTGTGTATTGCAGGCCTTTGTGCACAACCACTGTTTGCACAAACATATTTGGGAATTATCTTGTGTCCCAGATCAGACTTGGATAACTTCCCCCCTGGGTCTGCATTAGCTGCTTAAAGAAACTGTTACGAAAAATTTACTTGCTGTTTGTTGGGCTTTCTTTAAACAGCCCAATTATATTTTGATGACAGAGTACAAACACACAGTTAGAATCAAGTGCTAGAAATAGCTTCCTGGAACTCAAATGGTTTTTTAAAATAAGCAAGTAAATATGTGCATGTGTGTAAGTCATGCATGCATCCAGGCAGAACTAGTAATTTTTATTCTTGCAGATGAAATTGTCTGTAAAAACATGAGATGCTATTTATTGTTACTATTATTTATAATTTTAAATGCGAACAGTGACACGGAGTGTTGTCTCAGCTCATTTAACAGTCCATGAAATGGTTAGAAGGATGGTAGAAATGTCTGACAAACCAACCTCAGGTAAAATGTAGTTATTCATATTTGCTACTCAACCCTTGCATTTTTCATAATGGTAAGTAGAAGTGGGTCATCCTATTAGGCAAAAAATACTATCACTAGCAAGAAATGTTTCCATCTCCCATTGAGGAGAACATAGGTATAGCCCAATGTCATCCCCTCCCTGTGCTTTGACTTCAATGGGAACTGGAGTAACAGGACAAAAGAGCTGGACTTGCCTTCCGCAGTGAAACCACGGTGAGCTTGAAGAAGGTAACGCTGCCCGTCCCTCAACTGTGGGGCGTTCCCAGGGCACAGTGTCCTTTGCAGCAAACGTCTCTCCTGAGATCTTTCTATCTTAGGAGAAAGATATTTCAGTTTCTCTTACATGTGAATGGACGATTTTGACCCAACACTTGAGTGATTCAACAAAAAATCATCACCTATATAAAAAGCACATACAACACGGAGCTTATTCTCAGGAACAGCCTTATGTCCCAGAGCAGGGTCCCAGAATCAGCCGTGCCATAGCAAATGCTTTTTTTTTGCGTTATGGCTCTTTTGAGGTTTCTTGGAGGCAAGTTATTTCACACTGGTATTGCACTCGGAGAAGGAAACACCCTCTCCAGATGGTCACACAAAATAAAACGCAGCAAAACAAACAGAAGTGGCACACATCCCTGCTGTGGAGCGCTGCCATGCCTCTGGTCGCTGCTGGCAGGAGAAAAAACACCACCGGGTTTGGATTTAGGGGGAAGTCTGATGGAAACACAGGGACTAGGGATGCTCAGAATGGAAAATTGTTTGGCAGTTCTAAAAATTTAAATCCTTATTTTTTTCCTATGGATGTATTTCTTTAATCTAAGCACTTGAGTGGTTGAACTGCTCAATAGCTTTTTGGTGACTGTTTCTGTAAGAAATAACTGCTAGTGATGCTTTCATTAAGGACCAGAGGCTCAAAACTTCTGATAGACTCCCAGCCACAAGTGGTTATTATGTTGCTTTTAAAAAATGTATTGATAGTGATGATATAGTCTTTGGTTTTAAGTGTATTCTTTTTCCGAAATAACATTTGCCTTAATTCTCCTTGTTTTGGCACTGTCTCCTTCTTGGCCTGATCCATATGACAAATGCCTGTTTATGTAGCTGGTACCCAACTCAGGACTTGGGAAAAGTGCAGAAAAAAATCCTAACTTTGTGACAAGGCAGGAAGAACTACAGAGCTACAGATGGTTATATCCCTAAGCGCAACCGGGAAAACTATGGAGACAAACTAATTGCTTACTGATGAGAAACATTTCTTAGGGGAAAGCATGAGTTTGCAGTAAACCGTGGATTCCTACCCCTGCCCCTTTGAATGTCCTCCCTGAGACAGGATCAAAACAATCCAGGAAGTGTGTGAAATGCAAAGAAATAGTGTTTTTTTTTCACTAGTCCTACCGGACATGGGCTATTGTGCCTCAGTTATTTGGAACAACAGCTGTCATCTCAAAACGTGCCTTGGTAAGGGACAGTCGCTATTGCCTTTCATAGCAATGCTGCAGTGCAGGGGAACAGCCTTAAGACCACATTGCTGTGCTGTTTTTCTTTCCCTAGATGCAGTACTTGGAGAAAATCAGAGAAAGGTAACGATGATTCTGTCTAAGCTAATTTAGGTGCACGCATGTTTTAGGATGTCTTCATTGACTGACTTCATGACTGCCTTAGAGAAGACCCCTCCTTCAGACTGCTCAGCTACGTAAAATGGAGACTTACAAACTTTTATCTTGCTTTTGCCTTGGTAGCGTTAGGCTTTAGCTCACTGTCATTGTCCGGATGATTAATTTTCGCCTTACCCAGTCAAAAGTAAAGTGGAAGCACATGACAGTAAGGTCATTACGTATATTTAATTTGTTTTGCAGGACTACATGTTGACCCAGCTCAGTGAATGGAAAGACTTCAACTGACCTCAGCAGGCTGAAATGAAGAAATGAGACGGAGGCTAAAAATTTTGCCTTTTAACTTAGTCCTGGCATCAGTAAGCGTTCAGGTAAACAGCTTAAATTACAGAGTCTCTGCTCATTAACCAATCTGTAATGATCATGTGTCATGGAAATCAAAGTCAGTGGCAATCCATGGTAACAGTTTGCTTTTCGGTTTAAAATTGAATAAATAGAAGTCAATTATAGAAAGCCTTGCGAACTCTTTTCCATGTGTCCAGTACAAACCTTCATATATTTCCATTTAGGTGAAATCTGTATGTGAATTGAGTAGATTTCTACTGGCACACTGATGATATTCAAGGAGTAGGTGTAGCAAGTTGTGGGAACTAAGAAATTAAGAAAAATATTGCAGTGCTGTCAAGAGTAGGTGTAGACATTTTGTACCTGCTAAACCAAAATGATGGGCCTAACATTTAAAATAATATGCTGATGTAACGCTCAAGCAGAACAGTGATTTAGATAGACAATGATCTTTCCTCTGCTATCCAGTTTCTCTAATACTAGAGGGAAGCCAAATGTTTTGCAATGCAAATAGAGCAGCAAATAAAAGGATGGTGTGAAGGTGTGATTCATCTGAAAAAAAAAATAAATCACTTAGCAACCCCAGGAGGCAGGATATAGATCCCTGATTTAATTCACCCTACCCCCTTCTGGTGTCTCCATACTAGTGCAGCAGTGACTGCGCAGGATTTTCCTTGTTTTGTAGCTTGTGCCTTGGGTTTCCTTGCCCTTCAGTGGACGTTTGTTTGGGGAAGAAAACAGTTACAATGCTTCCTTTTTTTTTATTGTCTACTGGGATTATTCTTAAATTAGGGAGCAGAATAGTTGCTAGCCAGGTTCCAAATCTCTGGATAATACAGGTGGCATAGAGCCTTCTTTATTTCCAGTTAGTGTGTGTTCTGCAGCAGCAGGACAGTGTAGCTGGAGTTAGGCTTGGAGTGTGGAGAGAACATCTTGCCTCACACAACACCTGCTGACGTGCCATTTAAAGCCTCAGCCTCATGTTCGCTTAAAGGACTAGAAATTGGGTGAAATGTTTATTTTTTTTTTGATGAAGCATCTGACAGATCAACTGAATTATGAAGCTTGATTTTGTAAAGAAAAAAGCTTAACCTCTCTAGGAACTGAGTGCGAAAGAGGGCCAAAGCAGAAGAAGGTGCATGAAAAGCCAGACTTTGCAGTAACATGTTTCTAATGTAGTGGGAAACTGGGTATCTGAACACGCTCAAGAGCAGATACACACTGAGCTTGAGAAGATGCTATTCACGTTAATTAGAGCTGAGTCCTACACATTTAACTCCCACTGATTTCTTAAGGGTTCCAATTCAAGTCAGTGTCAGTAAGAACATGTAAGGGCTGCAGGCATGGGCTCTTTACGTTATTAGTAGTCACATTTTGGGGCTTATTAAGATGAGGATTTGCTGAACAGACTGTACTGCAAAACCATGCTAATTATCATCTAAAATTTTGGAAAGCTGCCACAGATTCCTGGGAGCTGTCTACGCCACCAGAGAAATGACTTCAGAGACACTGATTGCCTGAAATAGATTGGGGCATAACTTGTCCTTTGGTGGTGATTTTTATTGCATCCATGTAGCCACCCCAGCTTTTGACACAACACTTTTGGTGCACACCTTGAGACAGGTGTTCTCAGCAGCCTCACAGGGAGCGTTTCTGAATTTTGGTAAGGCTGAATTACAGCGATTCTTTCCTTATTTGTTTGTGGTAAGGCTATCATTTCTAGCCGCTCCCATAGTTACATAAAACTCATCGAAGGGTTTCAGCCATTGATATTTGTGGAGACTCGAGCTCCTCCTCACTTACTTTGGTCAAGCCTTGATTCAACAATAAGGCAGTTTGGATAACTGGAGACTTGCACTTGCTTCATTTCAACTCCAGGAATAGTCTCTCCGTGACTTGTGCCTGTTTCTGGTTTTCCTATATTATCCAGAAAATGACCTGGAGATTTTTGAGGCTCCAATCCCATCTCCCTGACTGATTCAGGAGAGTCCAGACCACACCACGCATCTCTTGTGCTCCCCTCCTTTGATGGGTCTCTCTTGATGTGTCTGAAATGCTGAACTCTGTAGCAGAGACAGGAGTGCGAGGCTCCTGCTGGAATGTGTGAAGTACCAGGATTACATGGAGACTTTCCTTTCCATCTCCCTCAAACCTACTCGTAGATATCTTGGCTGTCCATAGGCAGCTTGTAAGGATCATACCTTGATTAATCAAAAGCCTTTTGGCTCCCTGATGGGATTTACCCACTGGACCTAGCGCAGAAAAATTTATTTTGAACAGGGGGTGTATCTAAAAATGGGAAAAAACCTAGTGTATATGAACGTATAACCTAGGGTAGGGCTTCCCACTTGTGGCATACGTCCTGCCGATGGTACGCGGTGGTCTTCAGGGTGGTTTGAAGGTATTTCACGAATATCTGAATGCCTCCTTACCCTCACAAATGTGGCCCAAGACAGAGGCAGGTACTGCTGAACAGCTGCCACTGCTGTCTCTGCCTGGAGGTGGATATTGAATACTCTGGAGTAAGCGAAGCTCCCTGTCCTCTGCTTTCCACCCAGGAATAAATACCTTCAGTCTGGAAATTCATGATTTTCCTTGAAGGCTGGTCCCTTGGGTTTGTGCCCAGGTTACAAATGTCACAGGGCAAGCTGAGCTGCCAGGCACCTGTGTGAAATCTCGACGAAGCAACGAGGCTTTTCAAATTTCCCCTTCTAACTGCATTTTCTTGTATTTTTTAAAAAAGCATATGTTAGCCGGGAGACTTCTGTCTCCTGCAGAAAACTGTTAGCAACACTGTGTGTCTCGCTTGTTCCAGCACATTTTACTTCTTGCAGAAGCTGACAGCCTCAAGCGAGGATCCGCGCCCATGGCCATCCGATGGGAAAGATGAGAAATCGGGGACAAGGGATGGGTAGGAGCCGCTATTTTGGCTAATTTGTCACGTCTACTGAAGACAACCTGAGCTGCAAAACTGCCAGCAGGGGAGAGACGGCTGCCACTCCTCTCCAGTCAGTGCAATGAATAATTAATGCACGTTCAGTTATCACAGAATCACAGAATGTCAGGAATTGGAAGGGACCTTGAAAGATCATCCAGTCCAATCCCCCTGCCGGAGCAGGAACACCCAGATGAGGTTACACAGGAAGGTGTCCAGGTGGGTTTGAATGTCTCCAGAGAAGGAGACTCCACAACCTGCCTAGGCAGCCTGGTCCAGTGCTCTGTTACCCTCACTGAGAAGAAGTTTCTTCTCATATTTAAGTGGAACCTCCTTGTGTTCCAGTTTGCACCCATTACCCCTTGTCTTACCATTGGTTGTCACTGAGAAGAGCCTGGCTCCATCCTCATGACACTTGCCCTTTATATATTTGTAAACATTAATAAGGTCATCCTTCAGTCTCCTCCAAGCTAAAGAGCCCCAGCTCCCTCAGCCTTTCCTCATAGGGGAGATGCTCCACTCCCTTCATCATCTTTGTTGCCCTGCACTGGACTCTCTCCAGCAGTTCCCTGTCCTTCTTGAACTGAGGGGCCCAGAACTGGACACAATATTCCAGACGCGGTCTCACCAGGGCAGAGTAGAGGGGAAGGAGAACCTCTCTGACCTACTGACCACCCCCTCCTAATACACCCCAGGTACCATTGGCCTTCCTGGCCACAAGGGCACAGTGACAGTGTACTTTTCACGACACGCGCTACTCGCACGGCTGTTGGAATGCCATGGTATTGCAGTGGGATAACGACTCTCTGCAGGACCCAGCCCGCGATTCCAGCGGCGCCGGCGGTTCGCGACCCGCGGGCGGTGGGCGGGGCCGCGGCGGCCGTTGCGGGGGGCGGGAGTTTTGAACGGCGGCGCCGTTGAGGAGGATGCGGCGGTGGCGCGCGCCGGGCGCCGGCGGTGAGGAATCGGTGAGGCGCGGGCGGGCGCGGAACGAGCCGGTGAGGCGAGGGCGGGTGGAGATCGAGCCGGTGCGGGCCGGGGGCGGCGGGGAAGGGTGCCCGCCCGCGGCCCGGCGTTGCTCCGCCCCGGGGCAGGTGCGGACCGCTAAGAGCTCCGGAGCGGGGGTAGGGCCGCGGGGCAGCTCGCTTTACGGGCCCGGGCGGGCAGCGGCGTGTGCGAACAGCCGGTTCGCCGACGCCGCTTTGGGGCTGAGCTCCTGCTCTCACCCCCTTCAGCCTCTAGGAGCTCTTTGATCTTTTAGACATTGATTTACCCATTAATCAGGGTTTTTTAAACATAGGATCACTTAAAAACCCGAATTGGTTGAACTCGACTGTGTCTGTAAAGCTGTTGCTGTCAATTGCAATAAATACTCGTTCCTGTGTCTAGCTAGAAAAGTGTCCAGGCTAGAATCTTGATTTCACAGCTGCTGTTTTAGAAGAATCGTTGCTGCCTGACTACTTGCTTCTTTTAAATGAATGTAGTAGACCTGTGGGGTTTAGATGTAAGCCACTATGCTAATCAATCAGCAGCGTACCCTGGAATATGATTCTGAAAGCCTGTATTTAAGATGTCAATTAAATAAAGTAAAATTTCAGTCTGTCCTGCCTTCAGCAGTAACCATATCATTTTTCTTAGCTGCTGTTGGATTTGTTTGTTTTGTAACTCCATCACCTATGTACAACTAGAAATCCTTTAAAATTTCTTATATTTGAGGTATAATTAGGAGTGGAATATAAAGTTGGTGTTGTGTTTTTTTTTCTGGAAGTATTGTTTAGGCAGTTTCTGAGTATGCAGCTGAAAAATCTCAACAGCTACTAGTGATCTTGGCTGGGTTACTCTGCTGCTGGTGGGGAAGGATGGAGACCGCAAGGGAAGCGGTGCATTAGTAGACAGCATATGGCAAAGCAGTGCTGTGTCATTCCTCCAAGTCCAGATGGTGTGCTTGTATTTTTAGAAGGAGTTGAAGAAAAAAATAAAGCTGGCCATTTTTTTTTCTGGAGGCATGAAGAACTTTATACATTCCAAATCAGGCTGCTAAGTCATTCCTTCAGTTGAGATTTATATGGTGTAATTACTTGAGCTGTGGCCCAACAACCATTTTAATGGTAGTCCAGAATATTTTACGTGAGCCTGGCTGAGATGTTGCATAGAAAAAATCCTTTGTGTAGTTCTGAAAGTCCTGATACTGATAAACGCAGATGCCCCAAACTAGGAGAGTTTGTTTCCTCCCCAAAGTTATGTACCAGGTGATGGACCTGGAGAGGAGCTGCGTGCTGTGCTGGGTCAGTGCAGAGGCCTGTTACCCTGGGAAGTGTTGGGGGAAAATACCACTTCACTCTTCTGAGATGAAATTCAGCTTTCTAACAGCTGATGTGTTAGTTTAGGCTCAAAGAATGAGTAATTATTTCTTAGGGACAGGTGTGGGCCTTGCTTAGCTTTTCATGGCTGTATAAACTTTGGCTTGCAATAAAAGAAGATTGATTAAAGCTATTTGCTTCTCCTTTTCTGCTAGAACAAGCACTGAGAAAAAGTGAGGCTGGTAGGGCAGGTGCTGGGGATGTGGAGGTACTGGGGTGCTGCTTTACGTTGCACTGCTTGGGCTTGAAACTTGGGAAAGCAAAGCCATGAGGGGAAAACTGGGGTAGTCTACAGTGCTGTGCTGGGTCTCAGGCCTTTGTTTATCGACTGTAGGGAATACCAGCAGAACTTCTATGGAAAACATCTCTGATGTGGTCTTTGGGAGCTGTTCACCACCAAGCAACCCACAAGTGCCAGAGGGCCAGTGTCATGGTAACCTGTCCGTGTGCCAAACATTTCTCATGGGGTATCAGGTTGAGAGTTCTTAGTTTCTGGAGAGTTCTCTGTGCTTTGGTAGTGTCCTTCTCCATGGTGATGTCCAGTCATCATCTGTGTTCTCACCATGTGACTAAATTGTCTTAAACTCTGGCAAATACAGTAGAACATATATTTGTCCTGCTTTGCCTGATTACACGAGCCTGGGGTCTCTATCATCTTGCAGGGGGGAACCCACCTCCTTTATTACCTGAGGAAAATTACAAAGTGTTTGTGTATGGGGCTTTAGCAACTTGCTGGCTCTTGATGTGGGGCAGAAGAACCTTCTGCACAGCTCTAGGTCCCATTTTCACAAGAATGAAGTTGCTACGTGTAACAGAAGAGGTCGGAAACAGAACGAGAGGCTTATCCTGCTGTGAAGGGATCTGATGGCCTCTGGGTTTTTATTATGTTCTGAGCTGGCTGGGAATCAGCTCATTTCAGATGCTGTGTAGTAGAGTATTACAACTTGAGCACGTTGCTGTGCTGGTACTGAGTGTGGCTTATGGACTGGATCTGTGAGCAGGTGGAACAGCAGCTGAAACATTATGTGTTTTTACATTATGGCATCAGGCCTTCAAAAAGAATCAAAGCAACTCCTGCAAGGTTGGGACGGAATGGGTCATAACTATGTAGTGAGCTTCCACCTGCCTCTTGTGGCTGCTCTGAGGGGTCACTTTTTCATGGCAAAGGCAGCTAATGACAGATGAGTCCCAAGTAAAGGAGAAAACTGTCCATGTTACCCTTTTCATGGCTTCCGAATTTCTGAGGTACCCGAGTTATGGGGAAATCAGCTCCATCTTATTTCTATCCCATTTAGAGTCTTGAGGGAGAGCAGCTGCCAGTACTTTACCAGCTGAAATACTGAACTTGTCAATTTAAATTATTGTAGCATGAGTTTCAGTCATTTGCTTATGGATCCATTCCAAGGCACTTGTTTAGAATTTGGATGTACTATAAAACTGAAAAGTGGCACAGTGCTTTTAATTCCAGAGGTAGCTGTGACACTTTCTCGGTGTTGAAAAAGCGTCACTCATCACCAACTTGCAATGCATTTGCCATGCAGCCCTACAGTACAGTGACAACACTCTGGTTTTTATGTGTCAGAAATACTGGTATGGCCACGTAACAAGGAAATGTGTATCAGAGTCACCAGTAGCATCCAGCATACTTTTGGGAGACAGCAAATGGTCTGTGATCCTTCACCTTAGTTATCTTCTGGCTTACAGTGGATTGACCTCTTTGAAGTGGCAAGAGAGGAACAATGCACGCTTATAAATATTTGTTTTCTTGGAAAGTAGGCAGGAAAAAGGTGGCTTCCCAGAAGTTTTTGTAATACCTTAAAAAAACCCCCACTCCTTCAAAAAACCAGTCAAGTATTGGGATATTCTCCTTGTTTTGCTTCTGATGTTACCTAAATTTTACATCAAGTGGTAGTGAAAAAAAACCACTTTTAAAACCATTTTAAGATGTCCAAAGAAGTAATGAGATCAAATTTCTGATTTAAAATATTTCAGGTAATTTCTAGAGTTTAGTTTATTTTAGTAGGGATCACTTTAAAAAAGTGGGATGTTAATTTATAAGCTTTGTTCGGTTAGGATTCTCAGTGACCATATGAGGGGACCGTATGTTATTATCCTATGACTGACTCATTGAAACATACATTTTTAGTAACTTTCAGATGCTACCCTGAGTTAACGTTGCTGCCGGGTTTGGAAGTTGCATGTGTAATGGCTATAGTGAATCCGTTACATCCTGTGTTTTACTCTTTTGTTCCTGAAAAGAGAACCGTCAGTTTATATTTAGTAGCCGTCTCCTAATGGCTTCATATAATTAAAACCTAGGGTTTTCTATCCCGACTGTGAAGTAAGTAGGGCTTGTTAAAAATTCAAGATACTGTTAGCTGGGTTTTTGTTTAGTCCTCCGTTTGTTTTTTTGCGTATCTAGGAATGTGACATCCAAGAGAAGATTAACTTTGAAATCCGCATGCGAGAAGGCATCTACAAACTGCTTGCAGTGAGCACACAAAAAGACCAGCTCTTGCAAGCGGTTAAAAACTTGATGGTTTGCAATGCTCGTATACATGCATACAGGACAGAGCTACAGAGCCAAACCCAAGAGCTGACCCCGTGCAAAACCGGAGACCGGTGAGTAACAGCTCAAATTCAAATGGAGCATTTCTATGATTCATTATCAAGCAGGCTTTTGCGTAGGTGAATTCTTAGCAGCCTGTGTAAGAAAGTGGATTTAAACCCTTCCTTCTGTCTTTCCCCATTCAAATATAAGTCGCTGCTGCCTTAAAATATTATAAGACCATTCCAGTATCTTCTTTCAACTTCAGAAAACTGTGTACAAGTCATACCTTTCTAGGTAGGTTTTATTATTAACATTAAACTATAATTCCGCATCTGAATACCAGGTAACATAGCCATATATTCTTGATTACTTTTAGCATGCAAAAAGATACCTAACCAAGTCTGAAGGAACAACCCAAATCTATCCAAGTCAGAATACACCTATTTCTGCTTTTCGTTCTTCCTATTGTTATTAAGGTCCCTTTAATGATGGAATCTTCATGGTTAATTGGTACCCTCTGCTGGCCATTTCTGTTAACTACAACAAAGTAATAATAAGAAGGAAAATCAGTTAAGTTGAAAAATATTGTCACGTTATAACTCCTGAATGAGCTAAAGTATACGTGGTTTATTTGAACAGTGTTATAATTTTTTGCTTAATGGAATATATTTGAGAATCATGATGCAGAGATGCTATTGCTCTCACGCTATTTAATGAAATATTATATTGCTATTCAGCATAGAAACCTTCCGTGAACGTGTGTAGCTCTAGTTAGTTTTACCTGTAGGAACAGTTCTGCTACTTTTTTTACTTTCAGAAATGTGGTCTTACAGGAGAAATTTATTGAAGGAAAGAAATGTATTTTCTGACTATATCAACTATTATCGTGAAAGCTGATTTTGAAAACTCTCACTTATAACTTGTGGTATTCTGTAATTATTTCAATTGTATTGGTTTTTCATACTAAGATGAAGACCTTTATAGCAATTAATCTTTTATTTATGCTTTTAATGATGGAATAATATGAAGTATGTATAGATGCTGATTTATTCAGCTCCTGGTCTTTGATGTGAGTGAGCACAGAATGGTGATGGCTCATGTCCAGAGCAGGGCAGAAGTACTTGCAGAGATATCCGAACAGCTGCACTGTTTTCTTACAGTCATAGTCAGCTGTATTGTTTACTTGATTTGTGTCTGTCATGCAGCACTTAAGAGTTCTGTCTCAAGGGGTCCTTTGGATTGTCAGCAGAGGCCATTGGAGAGATGCATTCTATAGAGTTATTTCTGTACCATTTAGATCATATCTTTGATAGCTGATGGTACATTTGCAGTTCTTTTTTCAGTATTTGCTCAAGACTGGAGTTCAGTTAAAGCTTAATCCAGATAAGATGATGATGACTGAGAGAGAAAATTCTAGGGTTCTCAAGTGAATTTTGTCTCTGTTTCTTGTTATGTGGGTCTGTAATCTGTGATCTGAAGATCTTATAACTGCCTCTGGAAGTCAGGATATTGGTAGCAGCTAGAAATTTTCATTTCACCTTATTTGGTTAGGAGTTAGCAGTGGCAGATACAAGGAGAGAACTCTATTGTTACTCATTATCTACAGATTGTTTCAATTCAATTCAAGGTTGACCTTGAGATCTACACTCTGGCTACATAGTAAACTGTCTGCCTGCACGTAAAATCACAATATCAACAATACAACATTTTGTAAGTGGTCTCTATTAATAGAGGAGCAGGCAATTGTATAACCAATAACAGAACCGGTAAATTATGTTGCTTACTCATTGATGTCTATGGAAGGGGAAAAGTTAGAATCATAGAATCATTTTTGGTCAGAAAAGATCTTTAAGAACGAATCCAACTGTTAATGTATTTGATTCCGTTGGAGCTGGAAAAGACAAGAAAGATTAATCTACTTGTCTTTTAAAATTCAGGTTAAATAAGCTTTGGAGTAAAATCTTCTAGGGAATTAGGAAAATTGATGGTGTACTTCCCTCTCAGATTATCCTCAAGAACCTAATGATTCATATCTTATACCAGAGATACCAAATTTAACTTTAAAGAAAAGCAGATGAAATGAGCTATAATATGAAAACCCTGACACTTTTTAATGCTTAAAGGGTTGCATTTTAGAGGTCTAAATGCACAGATCTCAAACCTTGTTTTTCTTCTCTTCATTTTGGCAGGTCTTCAGAAAATGGGACAAAAGACAGGGTGGCATGCAGAGCAAAGGTTGCTATATCAGGTAAGCAGCTGGGTGGTCAGTTGTAGGAGCTAATTGGCTGAACAGTAACTTGTAATACAAGTTATACAAACAAGATAGTATTTTTAAAGTGTGTATGGGTTTCAGGGGCATAAATCCTCTTGTGCTTCAAGGGCACTTTTAAGTCACGCACATGCTTTTGAAGATCCTACCTAGTGTTTCTATTTTGCTTTCAGGGACTCTCACAGTGGGAAATACTTTTTTTTCTGTTTGTCACTAAACACTGCATACATTTCAAAGCTAAATAAGTGTAAATGTGCTGATAATTCTTTTTCTCCCCACAAAGATGGTCTTTGATGCGATCATACAGAGTATGTCTAACAAACTGAGGGCAGAATTATAACTATTAATAGTATGCAAATGTTATTTAGATAATGCAGATTACAGTACTACAGCAAAGGTATAGTTGTATGGCTTAAATGCATAGTAGTAACAAGAATATTTATCAGTGATTTCCACTAGGCTGCTACACTGTTTCCTAGCCCGTTCTCAGACTTCAGCAGTATGAATTTATCATTTTGTTTGCATGTGCCAAAAGAGGATGTTACGCTCAGTGTTCTGTAGCTGTTCATTTGGGCTGTTCTGCTAGCTTTGCTAACAGATCTGTTTGTGCTCCCTGACCTGCTTCATTGAAAATAAAATAGTGTAGAAGGGCTCGCTACTTAAACTGTTTAAGTTAATTCTGCATATTTTGACATATCTTTAAACAAGGTAACTTCTAGTAGAAGAAGAGTGATGGGCACATGGCTCAGTAATGTTTTCTGCCAGCACAGCTGTTTGCAGAATATGTAGCTGTCTTTCCTCCTTATGGTAGTTGTATGAAAGCATCTGTTTGCCTGTCTGTGCTGTGGTTGCACCTTTCTTTGGATTTGTAGAGTTATATGCAGTGAAGACTTTAGGATCATTTAATACATTTTGTTATCTTTAGAAAATCAGAATTGTGTAAGGACTCTGCTTTTAGTATGAAAATTTTGTTTAGTGTATGAAACATTTAGGTATAATAATTTATTTTGATGGGACAAGAGAATATAACCACTTTCTATTGTGTGCCAGTGATTCTGTCCTGTTACTAATGTAGCAGTTCTGAAACTGGAGGCTGTGATCCTCAGAAGGGTGGCAAATATTGAGGTGGAGAAAGAGGCATCAACTACATCCTTGCAAACTGTCGGTGCTGGGGTGCTGCCATGCCTCGCCCCTCTGCAGATACTCCTGTCAGGAAGCCTGGCCAGGTCCAGGTTACAGCAGGGAAGCCTAGATGTTCTTCTTGGCCTCTGCTGAGAGATTATGCTTTCTATAGGTCACCTGTTATTAACTCTTTGTTTTCCACTGTGTGTGCCTGAGAAGCAGAGAACTGGGGCACATGAGAAGCAATTGGGGGACAGACTTGTTTGTGCTTGGCAAGGGCAGGAGCCTCTGGGCAAGATACACGATTGGGAGACCCTGAGATGACATTAATACCTGCCTCCCTGGTTCCTTCTTGCGTTGTCCTCTGACCCATTAACCTGTGTCCCTTTAGCACTGCAAATCAGGTCCTGCCTGCTTCCACAGCTGCAGTACATCCACATCTGTAATGTCCATTATTCATCTTTCCCAATCCTGGTGCAGCACATCGGGCATGCTGCATTTCTTCTCTCTTGTATGCTGACCTTCGGTGGATTTGCAACTGAAGCTGCCCTGCGTTTTCAGACAGCACACCTGCATGTGCATGTGCCTGCCTTGTTGGGAATGCAGTTGTGAACAGAAGCAGTGTGAATCAGGAGATGTCATAACTGTATTGTCTGGGAGAGGCTGGAAATGAGGAGTGAGTGGTGGTCCATGTAGTGTGACAGGGCGTGTAATCTAAGAATTGAAGATATAGAAGAGATTTTTCAGGGGAAAGTAATCCATCCACTTATAAATATATTAGTGTGTCAGATGGTTAGTACATGCCAGAAGCTTAGACTATTACCAAAAAAAAAGTGCGATCATGTGGCCAACACCTAAAGTTCAGGAACAGCTATGCCCGAGTTCTGAGGAACGTCCTCCTACGGGAAGCAACTGTGTGTCATATACTGTGTGGGGAGCACATTCCTTGATCCACAGATTTTCACACTTCTGTTATTTTTACTTATTTATCCCCCATATGTGTGGATAAATTATGTGTTTTATGTTATCAATAAATTATTTTGTCAGAAGACAATACATTAAATGTTGATCAAAAAGCATAATCGTAAGTTAAAGTAATTTCATAAAGCAATCATTGGCTTTAAATCTGATTAATTGTAGTGCTTGAATGTATCCAATTTGGATCCACATGGATTTACAGCTAATGGTAACTGAAATTAAGGTGTGTGAAAATTGATCTTTGTTTTTGATAAATGGTAGCTCTTTCAATCTAAGAATGAATTGAAAACTGATTTACAAGTATCATGTTAAACTTGTTCAAGCAATTGACTATCTATATCCTGATGATTTTCTGACTAAGGTGTAAATTTTTCAGCTAGTATGATATTGAAAGTGGCATACAGAAGTAATCTTTAATCTAATACTCTAGTTGTTAACAAGACCTATTGAGCGCATTAAAATTGTCATTCAGAGTTTGTGTATGATTAAAGATGAAAAAAGGCTTTTATTGTAACTCTATTTTCACGTATTTGTGTAAATTTAAGACCTTTCTCTTTTAGGAAAGTAACATTCTGTGCTTTCTCTCTGATAAAGATAAATATATATGTTTTTAAAGTTCTGTAGCTTTTAATGAAACTATTTCTGTTTCCTTATTTAAAAACCTTAGCTATTTTTAGAAGTGCTTACTGTACAGACACTTCTTTAGAAATGAAAGGCAGTTTCACAACGCAGTGACACTGATTTTTAGGAAGTTGTGGCAGTCTACAGCTGTATACTGGCAGTTCACAGTTGAAAGCTCATTAGTTTTCATCAACACTTAAAAATAGATGAATTTGCGAGTTTCAGAATTGAAATAGCATGTATAATAACATGTCCCATACTATAATCAAAATTACCTTAAGTTTTACATTTAATATAGCTTCTGAAACAGAGTGACTATATACAGTTTCACTTAAATCAACAAGAAGTTTTGTGGGTAAAACCCTGTAGGAATACGTGACAATCTCTTGCCAAAATACCACTACTGTTTTGCATCTCAGCATACTTTATGCCAATTTTTCCATCACCCTCATACAAAGATCAACACTGGAGTCAGCAATGCTCCTTTACAACTATTTTGAAGATTTTTATCAAAAGACAATTGAACTAGAGCTGTTCACTGCTGCCATCATGTGTCACTTAATATATTGCATATACTTTTAAACAACGCTGTGTTGTACTTAGGAAAACGACTTTGGATTTAAAAAGCCCTCACTGCATTTGTCTTTTAACGAGGGACTAATAAGAAACATTGCGTCTGACCTGAGTCCTCAAAACTGGGGGAAAATGTCACTCAGTACTGTGTTGGATTGAGTGGATAAATTGGAAAATTTCTTGAAGGAAATACTCTCCTAATATTAAAATCGCAGGCATGACTTTAAAAATGGTTCTATAATTGCCTGTACTATGGTTCTGATGTAGAAGAATATTTTTGAGTTAAAAAAAATTTGTAAACTCTTTTTATGCCAACGAAGAGAATTCTAACTGGGCATGTGATGAGAAGTGATATTTTCTCTGTAGTTAGCAAAACAAGACTTAAGTGTTTGCAGTATAAATATCCTGGTCACTTCCATTAAAACAGGAAGTTTTTCTTGCAGTTGGATGAGCGATTTCCAGCACAAGGCAAGCAGAGCTTCAGTTTACATCTGTGTGTAATAATGGGCTCTGAACCTCTGAGTTCTGAGAATACCTCTCAGAACTATGTTACATAGCCACTCTGAAATGTTATTTCAGATACTTTCAAATGAGATTTAGAATATTCTTTATCCTAGAATAATTTATACAAGAAAATGACACTTCAAATTGAACTAATTGATTAATTTTCTTTTGCTATGGAAAATAAAATTGAAATAGCTAAGCTGTTCATTGGTTAGAAGGTCCTGTTACCTCCCGAACATCAGGAAAAGAAACAAGAAACCTTTTGTAATTTGTTTGATTGCAGATCTACAGTATTTGCTATAAATTAATTTCCCTGCTTTTTTCTTTCCTTTAGATATTCGAATACCATTAATGTGGAAAGGCTCTGATCACTTCAGCAATAAAGAAAGTATGTAAGATGTAATGAACTACTGTGATAAGCATTTGCTTGTGCCTGTAAATTTAAACTGGATGGGGAAGTCCGTACTCATTTCAACCTCTTCTTTGACCTTTCAGTAGGTCCGGATTTTACTCTGTTGCGTAGTTGCTCTGATCTCAAAGCTGTTGGTTGTAGCAAGTTGAGTTAGTTCAAAGTCCTGTATTTCTGTATGTTTAAACCCCAGTTTCCAAGAAGCCCTTCTGAGGAGAAATTCCAGAGGAAGTAACGCAGAAGTATTGTTGTTAAATGGATAGCTGAGAAACTTCTGATTAAACATGTTGTTCTATGTCTTGTCTACACTTGAAGGGAGTATATTGGCAGCTGTTTCCAGTGAGAAATTTAAGTGAAAGTTGTCTGTTGGTGTTGAGTGGATTATTGGATAGTCTTCAAGTACATGCATTCTGCTGTGTCATGGAGATTAACCCTAAATCTGTTCCAGCTGTCACCTGGCATTGATTTCACTTTGATTTTCAATAGGGTCAGAGGGGCTAAGCATGGCAAAATAGTCTAATCCCATATTGTACATTCATAAAATGAGACAGGTTTTGGATCAAATATTTGTGGGGTTTTTTTGCTTAAGATCAGTTTTATTAAACAAAATCATATTTTTACTAATATTTCTGAAGTTGGTAGCATGAACTACCCCTGATTATCAGAAAAGAAAAAAAGTTGAGTAGAGGTAGGCATTTTTCCCCTTGAATGTTTTTGATAGTTCAATTATAATAAAATCCTATGATAGAAAATTTCTGATGGGAAGAATTTGAGGGTAATTCCTTTTAGGTCTGAATTACCATTTTTTCTGCTTCTGTTTGCTGGAAGCATTGTGATATGTGATATGGCTAATAAAGTATTTCTTTGTCTCTCTCCAGAATCACAGCGCTATGCAGTTTTTTGTTTGTTTAGAATGGGAGCTGAGGTTTTCGATACAGAGGTGGCTATTGTAGATAAAGCAACAACAGATATCTGTTTTGAAAATGTAACCATATTGTGAGTATAATTTATTTCTGTTGACTGAAGTACAAATATTGCTGTTTTCTTTTGAAAGTGGATATGACTGTGAATATATTGGTTGAGATCCACTGAGTTTTTCTGTGGGCAAAGGCATCAGTAAAGGTCCTGTTAGTTCCTGTGGATGGTTGATCCTCTTCTCTGGAAGGCTGTTCTTTATGTACAAAATGATGCTTGTTGTGCTTGAACTGTGCTTCTTTTCATTTTTGCCATGCCAAAGCATCTTTCTTTATATAAAGAGATAAACAAACTCGTACCTCAAGGACAAAATTAAATTAATACTAAAACTTGAAAGCCTTATAAAACCGTAGGCATGAATGTTGCACCCAGTGTTTTAAGTCTTATTCTGTACAGGAGGCTACAGTCTCTTTTCGTGTTCCCCTAAGATCCAGTTCTCTTAAAAACAGACCTTCTTTTCCACACCTCGTGTTCTTTTACACCTATATGAGCATGTGCTACAGCCACAGTCCTTGGAGTTGAGGAATACTAGACAGGAAATTATTCACTTATCTTAAAAAGTAAGCTGGAAAAGAGTAGAAATGTGTTCTCATGTACTTTTTTGTTTCTTTACAGTTTTTAAGAGAGCCTTGAGAGGCACTTTTTTTTTTTTCCTTTTTTAGCAATTTCGATTCAGTCTCCCGAGGAAGACTGACTGGAAAGCTAGAACTACTGAAAACTTTAACTCAAGCTCCTGAAAACTGTGTGATTGAGAGTGGATCTTTAAATCAGATTTTAAACTCTCCTAAACACCTGTTAAGAGTGGGGGGCAAAGATTTAAATCTGATTCTTCAAAGATAGGAGACTTGACCATTATTATTTTCTGTGAAATACCGCGACAAAAGCAGAAAAGACACTCTAATTTACCTTGTATCCCGTGAGATAAAGAAAGACTTTTTATAAAAGCCTTTGGGCTAATTTTGTTATGGGCGTATGTGTAATGACGTGATTTGTATCTGAAAGGTGAGGCCAGGCTTCTGTTTTGATGATGAAGCTTGAGAATATGAGAATCAGTAGAACTGAGAACAGAGAGCGCAGGCTGTGGACAGAAGAACACAGCAGTAGGTAGTTAAGTTGTGAATGGCAATTTTTGTTGGTTGTGAGACAGGATTTTTTCAGTAATGTGAAAGGGATGGGGTGCGACTAAGATATCTTTAAACCAGTTCACTCTGATTTAGGACCATAGACATGGATAGGTTTTCAACATGTGATTTTTGCGTAACAGTAGAGGGCAGATTTAAGTGTGTTTGGATGTCTTGCCTATGTATTTCCATAACATGTCTTTTTTTCCCCAGTTTTAACCTAAACAGCAAATTTCCTGTTTACAATTGTTTATGGTTAATTATAACATCTATCCCATGAGTTCAACACTAGGTTACTGCTGTGTACTCCAGTCTTTAATTCCGTATTAATGTATGTCTTTGCCTGAATCTGATGGCATTGCTTCTCTTGATTAGAAATATATGTTATTTAATATATACAGTAACAGTAGCATTCCTTGGCTGCATGCTCAAGTTTATTAACAAATGCTCTGAAATTTTCTCCTCCTCCCCTTCAGTGATGAAGCAAGACCAGATTTCCAGGTGAAGGTTGAAGTGTATAGTTGCTGTACAGAGGAGTCTTTATATGTAACAAACACTCCTAAGAAACTAGCAAAGAAGCTTAAAACATCCCTCAGCAAAGCTACAGGGAAGAAACTCAAAGCTGAGCTGGAAGAAGACAGCACCGAGTCTCTTTTGCCCGCTGACCTTGTTGTCCAGTAAGCCCTATATATTGGTATTCTGGTTTTATATTTTTTTAAAATAGAAATAAGCCAAATCTATTGTAAAATTTTGGAAAATTGCCAAGAAGGTGATTATTTCTGTACTTACCCAAGTGAAAAAAATTTACATTTTAAATAGGAAATGAGAAAGTAGGTGTGAATTCCAGCGATGTCACTCAGCCCCGGGGCCTGGTTCTGATCTGAAACACATGAGTAGGCTTTATCTTTCTGCTAGACCGCTAGCTGGTAAATCCACTCTTATTTGCAAACTCTGTAGTATTTTTAGTTTGATCTCTGGAGGAAATCAAGCTTGTGTGATCAGTCTGTCCATGTCCATGTCCCTCTGCCCATGTCCCCTCTCCCATTTATTCCTCCCCCACTTTATTTTTGTACCCAGCCAGTTTTGCTCATGCTTGGCAGACAGGTAGAGGGGTCTAAAAGTTACAAGTTGGGTGAAATAAAGAAGTGTGGTAGACAGAAAGGAGAAACCTACCTTGTAGCCTCTCCCCTAATGAAGGTGACCTGGGATATATGCTCTGCATATGGGGACCATTCCACTTGCTGGCTTTTCGGTAAATTTTTGGATTGTCAAAGGCACTTCACAGTTATAAGCTGCTTAACAGGAATTTTCTTAATTGACTTCAGCACAGAACATTTAAAAATGACTTACTGGTTTTCAGTGTTCATATAAGTAAGTGCTGCTCTCAGTACTTTACCTGTTTCCTTTTAAAAATGATCTTAAGTCTTTCATGTATTTTTTAATGAAGTTAACTGCCTACTAATATTTCCCAGCTACTCTAATTGCATTGGGCTTTAAGCAGGCCAAGTACTTAAATTGTAAATACTAATGATACTGATTTTTTTTTTTTTTTTTTAGGGAAGCAGTTTTTTTGAAGAATTACTTATTTTTCTTTCTTTTTTTGGTGGCTGAACTGTAAAGAATCAATGCCTAATTCTTTCCAGGTGTTGCGAGTAGTTTTAGTCTAGCTTCATATATCTATTTGCCTGGATTCTAAAAGGAAACATTCAAGCATATTCTATCTTTGTCAGACTGATATTACTGTATACCTATATTACTGTTCCAATCAGAAATACACATCCAAGAGATCCAGCGTGTTGCACCTAATGACAGTGTACCTTTCAATCTGCAGCATCTCCAGCGGCTGCACTTTGCACAAGCTGCACTTGGGCGATGACACACTGTCATTAGGCACAGTTTGCTTCAGATCTAACCACTGGCTTATTTGCCAGCCATACTCACTTGAATATAGATTGCCTGTCTTTTGAGGAAGAAGCGTCAGTAGACAACCCAAACAGCTGCCTCCTCCCTTGGGTTTTGCTTTTGGTTTCTCAATTCTAATTGTATTTTGCTTTCCTCCATCTTGAAGTTTGTTGTTTCTACTGTAAATAATTATCTCACAGTAACTGTTACTTTCTTAACAGAGTTAAATAAACGATGTGTTCAATGATGACTTTGCTAGATGATTAAAAAAGTGTCTTGGAAAGAAATAGGTTATTATAGGCAGAAAATGAGTTGCCAATTTTGTTCTAATAGGCTCCCGTTAGGATTTATGTTATTAGAACCTTGGTATGTAGCCCTTAAAAAGGGAAAGAGATTGCAAGATTACAAGAGATCTTTCAAGTATTCCCAGAGAGTTTTACCAGCCCAGCAGGAGAAATTAAACTGCACCAAAAAGGGAACTTTCTGTATTCTATGAACACCTTTTCTCTGTACATTTCATACAGGCCTTTTTCTATTCAAAGCACACATGGGTGAAGTTCTCCGTTTTCCAGAAATTCTGTGATCCCTCTGTGTCAAATTCTTGGCTTAGAAATCTCTCTGGTTAGTGAGGAAACTGTCAGCCTTGTAACTTCTTGCAAAAGCTTAGTGACAAAGTGCTTTGAATGGTTGCTTAGGTCGGTTAACTTCAGTTATACTGATACTCTCTCTACTCTTAATTATCCCTCTTTTCATTTCTGTACAGTCTTTTGCCAGCTTAATTTTTCTATGATAGCTTAATTTTTTTTTTCTTTTTACATTTGTGGTAGAAGGAAGATGTTTAGTGCAGTTATACTATTGAATTCCAGAGCAATTAGGTTGCTCTTTGGATAAAATGTTGGAGAGACTCCCTGAAGAGCACATTTATTCACTTGCAGAGCTGGCCTACACATGGACTTGTTGTTGCCTTTAATGCATTGTCCTCCACTGGGCTGGGGCATGGCTTCGGTGTCCTGTGTTTGAATTGGCCAGTTCCCAGTGATGTTCTGTGAGAAGGACACTGTCTAATCTGATGGCCTCACTTTTACAGCTGGGTTCTTTCTAGTACCCGAAGATTATATTTGTTTTTGCCTTCTGTTATTTAAGATCTGATTGAAAAGTAAGCGTATTAGCTGATTTGTTGTTGTTGGGTTTTTTTTGACTCACAAATCTTCCACTGTCTGTATCTGGATGAGTCAACTAAGGTTGGGATTTCTAACATTTGGATTAATATTCAGGAACAGATTCTGGAATCTGAGATGTGTTCATTAATATGCGTCGGTGGAAAAGGTGATGTAGTTACACCTTCCCACGCCAGTGTCTGTGTGGCAACTTTGGTGCCTCTGTCTCTTGATCAGTAAACAGATTTAACAATGAGCCTTTGCCACAGGCATGTTGTGGAGACAAGCTGATTTTTTTTTTAAATAAAGTTATTACACAGAAAAAGACTATAGATATGCAAAGTACTGAATGAGATGCAGCAGGCAGATTATTCTTTGTTATACAAAGAAACTGCCATTTAAGGCAGCTAGCTAATTCTGTGAAATGTAGAGGCGAAATGTAGTCAACAATCCTGATTAGCCAGTTAAATTTGAAAAATATTTGCAGATAAAACTCCTCTAAATTACATTGCAGCTGGCTGAAAGGAATGACTGTTATATTTTTGAACGAAAATGTTACTGTGAAGCATATTTTAAAAGTGAAGTAGCTATTTTTTTTGGCAAGGTTGTTGTGGTAATTAGTCATGCTTTAGAAAAAAAGTAACTTTAAAATCAGCACGGAAGTTTTATCTGTGAGAAGAAACTGAACTTTTTGGTACAGTTTAGATAGAATGGTAATGTATTGATCAACTCCATGGCAAAACATAATCAGTGGAGAACCTTTTGTTAGGGAACAGTCTAGTGGGGAATATATACACATGGTGATGAGTTTCTGTTCATATTGCTCTCTTGAAGTGTTTCATAGCAGTATTATTTTGCCCAGAATGTTATATTTAATTTTCTCTTTATTCCCTCGAGATAGATGTGTAACAGACCTCCCTGCTAACAAACTTGCTACTTTTTCTCCTCCTCCTCTTTCGTTAAGGTTAGGGCTAGGTAGGCATCCCTCTTTTTCCTCTGCAGAGCCATGTTCCCACTGTGCTATTAAGAAAAATAACATTTGAAAAATATTATCATAGAAAACTATTTTTTACTGATGTTAGTTCAGTAGTATCTTCTCACCTTTTACACCACTAAGCTATCTTATGAGGTGCTGAAGATATTGTAAGGATCTTTGCTAGATCCTGTTAAGGAGAGTAGTTAGTGACATTGAGGGATTTGTTTTCTTGTGAACTTTGTTTAAACTGCCATTAGCCAGGTGGAATTCTTACTGCGTTGCTGGACTGTAAATCTGTTACTCGGTCTGAAGAGTATTTGAGGGAAAAGGTTAAACATGTACCAAATTTATACTAGTTTATTCCAAGAATTGCATTCCATGTGCATTGTGCTGAATAGTAAATGTGATATTTTTTTCCCCCTAGGCAAAGTCCAAAACAAAGATATAAGATTCTGAAACCTGTAAGCACAGTAAATGAGAGTCCTTTATGCTTCAAAGCTGACTCTAGGATTTCTGCACAGATTTATGCATGCGAAGAATCAAGCTATCAGATACTATTAAAAATATACATATATAAACAACTGTTTCATAAAGTGTAGTCTACACAGGCAAAGCGAAAGAGCAGAGCAACACATGGAGGAGCAGTATAAAGCCTTTAATTTTTAACATGTATTTTCAGATAAAGTTTGTCATCAGTTGTTCTATTAACTATAGATTTTTTGGAACCTATTACCAAATGTATTTGATTTAGGCTTAGGAATAAAAGCTGGGGGGTGGCAATCTGTAGTCACTAACAGCTGCTGCCTTGCACCTTGGCGTTCCCTTGTACCTGAATGTATTATCTCAGACACGTTCTATCCTCTCTTTAATGACTGCCTGAGAAATGTGAAGCAGAAGTGTCTTAAATGTGCCTTTTCTTTCACATTTAGTGGAGCAAGATACAGTTTGCTGGCATATACCACTTTGGGGCTGGAGAGTGCTGAGGACAATTTCAGGACTCACAACCTTACCATTGTAGGAAATGGTAAGTACATGTGGTATCAATTTAAGGAAATAAAAAACCAGTAACATTTTGCATTTCTCTTTCTTGTAAACTAAAGAGCGTAAAGAGATTATTTTTCTTGATACTTAATATAGAACAACTTTAATAAAATATTTAACAGCTCTAAACCAGGCATCTGTACACAGCTGAATAAACTATAAGTTGAGTAAAATTTCAAGTCCAGATGAAAATTTAATTCTTTTGGGAGTTTATTCTGTCATTTGCATCTCGGTCTTATGTGAGTTGTAGCTATATACAAGTTATTTCCCCTTCCTCGCAGCCAAGGAAGGGTATCAGAATGAAGAACGGCTTTTTTCCTCTGCAGTCAGAAGGAAAGTAGAAAAATAACTTCAGTTCAGCGAGGTTGTTTCAGGCCCAGATTTAAGCCAAGACGTAAGCACGTGTGCTTGCAGTTTGCCTTGGTTGCTGTACTTCAGGTCTGGGACAGCACAAGTTGGCAGCAGTCAACCTCGATGCCAATACAGGGACTATGATTATGCTGCAACAGAAGGTAATGCTTTAAGTAGCAGGAGCACAATTTTAGATACTTCATCCAGTATTTGCTGAAAGTAGAGCCCCTTCCATAAGCCACTCTTTAATTGTTAATTTAAGACATGGGACTTTCACCATAGCTTCTGGGAACTTTATTTTTTACTTGGGTAAACTTGACCTCAAAGGAAATTTCATTCTTTACACTTCATTAATTCTGAATAAGTAGAGATTTGAAGATTTATGGGGCATTTGTTTCTTGAAGGGTTGGATGAATAATTCTGAGTAACTTTGATATTTGTAAGCCTTTCTTTATTAGTATTTTATTATACCTTTTCTTCAAATTCCTTTTTCTGCCATTAATTTACGTAACTTAGTCTGGTGAGAAATGACATACCTGGATGTTTTTGTTCATTACAAGCATTTCTAAAACATGACCGAAGACAGAGTCATGTCAATGGAATGTTGTATTACCTGCTTCTAATTACAGAAGAGAGAGCCTATTGCACAACGGAGCTGAGCGAGGAGGGGTATTGCAATTCGTTAAAAACTCCTTGGAATTCTAAATGCTTTCCTAGTGCTGAAGAAAGGAGTAGATACAAATTCTAAGCATTAATAAAACAATCTGAACCTAAGTGCTCATGTGTAAACGTAGCTGTGTGCCGTGATGGGATGGGCTCAGGGATCCTACTTAGATGAGACGGCCAGTGTACTTATCTTTCAAAATGTTTCTAGTCGTGAAGTGAGATTTAGAGCTATATTTTATGTAAGAACAACTTGTTCTTGCAGAACAACATGTCCATTTTTGCTTGAAATTCTTTTGGAAATTATTTTTTTAAATAAAAATAACTTACCGAAGACTAAAAATCAATTTTAGTCTAATCCTACAGGATGAAATATCTTTCTCTAAATACAAAAAATGCTTATTTACATTAATGATCTTAATGTAAAAATGGATGTAGAAATCTAAAATATATATTTAGGGCAAATGTTTGGAACTAAGTGTTTGTCTTTCTTTTGCCTGGGCTTTTCCCCCAGAGGAATCCTCTTTTTGGCTCCCCCTGTACGGAAACATGTGTTGCCGTTTCGTTGCTCAGCCTTCCTGCATGGCTAGGGATATGATGGCAGGATTTCTTAATCAGCAGGTAAGAAGACCTTGCTTCTGTTTACATCCTCTTCTGTTTATGGCTGTCACGGAGAGTCAATTGTTAAAGCATTTGCTTTAACCTGAAGTGGTTTCTTGAGAACTGTTATTTTCCACCTGTTTTACCTAAAGCAAGGGGAAAATTCTATCTCACAGCTGCATTTCCAGACAGTATCTTCAGTGGCTAAGTGTGAAGAAATGTGTGTTTCCTTGTCACGCTTATCAATAAAATTTTTTAGGCTGTTACACAAAGATCAAGTGTAGTTGTCATTTCAGAGCTGGTTTAGGCTGGTGCTTGACGGCAGCAGTTCTAATAATGCTGTGACTCTCATCCTGTCTGTGCCTCCCGTTGTGCTGGCACTGGAGTTCATATCACAGCATGGTGAATCTGACTGGTGAACCGAGCCGTATTTAAACTCTCCCTTCAAAAATGATTCATCCAAACTCAGTTTACTTCTGTATTTTGGTTCATTGCACAACTAGGCAAACGAGAAGGTGATAGCGGAGGGCCAGAGAGGCTGGGTCATTTGTCAGGAGTGCTGCATTACAGGCTTTGGACTGCCTGCAAAACTATAATGCGTTTATGAAGGCGGTTCAGAAAGTTCATTTGAGAAAGTGGAAATTCTAGACAAATGTCTTTGCTTGACATTTGTTGAATGTACAGTGTATTTCCAAAGTGAAGTAATCTTTTTATTTCTCTTATTGTGTAATTACTGTAGCTAATAAAGGTGGTTTCTTTCTTAGGGTAGACATCAGTTCTAGATTTCTTTCTGTGTGAGAAAGCAGATTCGGTATTGTTAGTGTCACACAGCAATAAATCTGCAAAAACTGTAAAGCACCTAAAGACATTTAAAGTATTGCTAACATTTCAACAGTCAGTGGCTCTGAAATGTTCTGCAACAGAAAGCCTTTGTTTTAGGAAAGAGTTCAGTGTGTCTAAGTTTTGATCACACAAGGCTGGTCTTTGTATACCTTGTAATGTGGTCTTAATTTGTACTTTATGTTTGGCAATTTCTGACTGTTTCTTCCCCTTAGCAAATGATAGGAAGTCTCACTAGCTGGAGGAGGCTGTATTGTGTACTAAGAGGTGGGAAGCTCTTTTGTTATTGCTCGCCAGAAGAAATTGAGGCTAAACTGGAGCCAGCATTGACAGTTTCCATCAACAAGGTAAAATTGGTTGTATAGGAGTTTTTTGTTTATTTTGGGGAAGGTTGGTTTTGTTTTAAGGCATGCTTACAGTCATTTGGGCTCTAAGCTGCTGGTATGCAGAGTGCTTTATAGGTAGCATGTGGGTGGGATATGCTCCAGTGAAATTTGCAGTTGCTGAATTTTCTAAGCAAGGACATTACATATCTTAGCTGTGGACATAAATTCATTCTATCGCATTTGACCGGTTAACATAGAGGTAAAAAGGAAGATGTTTTTCTTTAGGAAAAGTGATAACTTGTTATATGACAGTTCCATAAGACAGTCTTTGGAAATATATTGCTTAGAGTCCCTTAGCAATGTTCTGGTAGACTTTTGTCTTCAGAAAGATGGAATTTTAACAAAAGCTTTTTTGTTGTTGAGTGTTATTTGGCCACAGTCTTAATTAGAAGGAAAATTGTTCAAAATACTTCAGTGCCTTAATATAAGCTGCTTTTCTTAATACTGGTTTTGTACAGGGCACAGTAACTTTGGAAGTTCTGTTCTCTAGGGTGACATTATTGCTGTTTTTCAAACCCTGATTGGAAAGGCTGAGTTTAAAATGTAAAGTGAAAATATTAGTTTGGCTAAAGAAACATTAAGTATTTAATTTGACATAATATTTAAGTGTTTAATTTAGGAATGTTATTGGAAGGACCTTCTAGAATGGCAAGCATTAGCGTGAACAGATGCTTTCAAAAACTGTTTTTGCTGCAGTCATCAAGAGTTAATATGACACAAGGATGAGCAGAGGAATTTAATGTTATTTGCAATTGACATAGCTGGCTTCATCTCACATAAGTGAACAGGCACATTTGGAAGCGGTGTTAAGCACCGGTCAATCTGGTTGCCGGTGCTGTACTGCTGTGAACGCCCCATGCCAACTCTAATTCTGGGAGAAGTGCTCTCCCCGCTCTGGTCGCTCATTCAGGCTGCTGTGCTGGGCAGGCACAGGCACCGCTGACTGATGACTTGGCCAAGGGAACTGATGTGGGTTAAAATGAGCTCGTTTGGGGGGCAGGAGGTGGGTTGGCTTCAGCTGTGGTTCCCATTAATAAATCCTCTTATCTAGTTCACTACATGGCTTCACAAATACTTGTGTGGTACAAGAAAGGGGCAAAGCTGTGACTGGGAACATGTGGGGACACAGCAATAAAGAACTGCTGCTTACAACAGCGCCGTCAGCTTTTGGTGTCTTTGAAGTTTCTGGAAAATATGACTGCATTCTCACTGAGAGCAAGACTTGTGTATAAAACAAACATTTAAAGCAGGTATAACAGTGTGACCCGTTTGTGTTAGGTCTTCTTTTTTAATGTGCTAAGATTTAAATTTATTCCTTAATTAAAACCACCTTTCTGCTAGTGCTATATCTTTTAACAAAGCCATTTTTTCTTCCAGTTGTTCACACATTTACATGAAATAAATGTTTAGACTGTGGTATATATTTAAGCAGCTTTACTTGCTTACCTGTGCAGTCAATTTTAATTGCACTAGTCAACCTTTGCCATAATTCTGTTTTCCAGCTGTTCACAATATCAGTTAAGAAATAGTAAACTTTGGGAAATTATAGAAGACTAAATCCATATTCTAAAATGTGACTGTAATATTTTAAAATATGATCTATCAGGCTACCTCGTATCTTTCCGTGGAGGTCTTTGTTTTGGTATATATCCTAGTTTTGTCTTTCCTTTTAAAATAAGCATATTCTGCTAAGGTATTTTAGTCTTCCAAGTTACCAACACAGGTAAAACCTAAAATCCAGCTTATTGAGCCTTTGCTGGGAGACTATCCATATGTTTGCAGAGTATCATTAAAGCTAACACGTAGAAAGTATATAAATCTTGTATCATACACCATTTTACACAAATGTTAGTCTGCTGGAGAATATGACTGTGAATCTTTCTTCAATTTAAATTGAAACCAGAAAAAACATATTTGGATACTTTACTACTTAAACAGTTTCTCTTGAAAAGTATCTTAATAACTTAATGCCTGCAGGTGCTTTTTGATTCTTTTGTTGTGAAATTTCTCTTACCAATTAAATGAAAGCAAACTAGTCATATGGGCTTTTCTGCTACATGTTGTTATAGAAACAGCAATTTCAAAATGCAAGTTGAGGTTGAACATCAACTCTGGACATTCTAACTAAAATCTCTTCAAGGTGCATATGTGGCATCTTCATTTATAATGTGAAGGTGATCCTTTATGTGTAATTGAAAGATACTTTCTGAAAAGTAATGAAATCATTTTGGATTTATGAGAAACTCTCTGGAAAATATTCACACCGATAGCCTTATTTCCCGTTCCCTTTGAATCGAGACTTGTAGAAGCCATTAAGACCAGTAAAGTCATTACTTCGACTTCAGATTACTTCCCTGCTACTGCTGTTGAGCAAGAATGGTTCTGCAGTTCCTATTATGCAAGTGCTACTATTATTGTTCCAGCTAAATGTGATTATAACGTATTATCTTGCACAACTAAATAGGAAAAGAGAAATGATATTTTCTGTAGCGAAGAAAATTTGCTGGAATCCAATTTGAACACAAAATATTCCTCATGGGCCAGTCCCTGAATTTTTTTCAAGTTTTCTTTAGTTTGAAATGAATAATAAAGGCCTTGCCTACACCTGATAGTTTAGCAAATTGGTGTATGTGCCTGTGGTTCACATTATTTGCTCAGTATTTGGAATACATATTCTATTGTCTCCTGGTCAGAGACTCGAAAACTTTTTTTTGTGCCATGTGTGCCTGAAGCTTGAGGAATTCGGGGATGTCACTTTGAATTAACCACTCATATCTGCAGGGAACCAGGGAATAGAGGGATATTGATGTGAGTTCTTGACCATATCAACATTTAGGGAGCAAGCAATAAGAGAAATATTCTCTTTCTGTGGCAGGGAGCTCCAGCAGTGGTGAAATGAGAGCAGCCCTGAAAACATCTATGTTCTCTGTAGTAAGGACGTTGTCCCACTGGTTGGCTTAGACAAACCTTCATACATGTGAAAATATTTTGGAAAAGAACAGATTAGTTAACTGCCTCCAAATGTCTGGTATCTCACATAGCATTGCTCGATTTAGTCCTCAGTCGCTTGAAAGAGCTTGTGGATGCGGGCAGGGGAAGCAGATCTAATACCCAGATCCCACAGGCTGGACCTGGTAACACACACGCTCAATTGAGTGGTTTGGAAACGATGCTTTATGGCTCCCTGGTGCTCCACAGAATGCTGGCTGGTCATACAATGCCGTCTCCCCTTCCCGATTTTTAGCTGCTGTGTTGCACCAAAGATAGCTAAAATGACATAGAAAGCCTAATATTGTTTTTCCATATTATATTTACACATTGTACTTGTCGTCCAGTGGCCACAAGAATGTTACATTAATACAAGTACACAAAGCAATGAAGATGAGAGGAGGAAATATTCGTAGCTGATCTGGTGAATTTGGTCTTGGCCATTAATGTGTTTGAAAGCCATACTTTTAAATTTAACCGTATTTCCCTGCTTGCCTAAAACAGGCCCCATGGAAATTATTAACATTACCGCAGAAACCAACACATGAACAGACTATATTTTGTTTACAGTGTTGCGTTGTTATTTCTTAGTTTATTTTTTGGTACTAAAAACATGATGGAAGTTTGTTGTATGTGATTCGTTTTGTTTAATCTTAAAATGGATACAGACAACTAGATCCTAAGTTATTCAATATTACTCTCAAGAACTGTAATTTATTTTGATGTCTTAAAATGATCTTTATAACCAATACTTCTCAGTGTTTCAGGACTGGCTTAGCAGGAAAGTGTTGCACCTCAGCAATAAAACAGTTCTCTTTTTTTTTTTCCCATGTTTCTGTTTTATTTTTAGCTTAAAAGATGAGCTTTCCAGAGAGGTATTATCAGGCAAAGAGATTTTTTTTTATTTTGGAGGTAAACTATAGAGGAAGGTTCATATTTACATTCCATTAAAAAAAAAAATCTATCATTTTCTCTTAGTCTTTCCCCACCTTCAGAAGAATAATCTTTTGCATATAGGAGGTAGAACTGTCTTCAGCTTCCCCAGAGGAGTCATTTGAGTTCAAGATCAACTCAGTTTTTCCTATTCCAATCCACCGGTTGTTCTGTTTTTTACAAGGGCTGTAATGAAGTTGCTTCAGTTTTCTGTAAGGTGGCCAAATGATGAGCATTATTATAACATGGTACCTTAAGACACTTTTGTTGTTGTAGTGGTGGGGTTTTTTTGTGTGTGCATGTGGGGGTTTTTATTGTTGGGGTTTTTTTGGGGGGGGGGTTGTTTGTTTGTTTGTTTTTCTGTTTTGTTTGTTTTGGGTTTGGGTTTTGGGGGGATTTTGTTTGGGTTTTTGGTGGGGTTTTTTTGGTAAGTGGAGCTGGGCATGTGGTGTAATTCACCCAAGCTTGGTAAATTCATCAGCCTATTACTGTAATAGCATCTCGTATCACTCTTTAAATATTCAAGCATCAGATATAGATCGTTGCTTGTGAATTTATCTCCTTTGAATAATACTGTAGTTGTGGGATAAAACCTGCAGCAAACATCATTAAATAAACCTGTGTGTATGGTATGCTTGAAGTTCTTACCTGTCAAATGTTAATCCATTTGATTTAATTTTTTGCTGGTATCTATGGTTACCTGAGTTAATGGGATATAGAGCACTTATGGATGAATTACTTCATCTCCTATTTTTAGACAGAAGAATTTAAATGAGCATATCCATCAGCTATGCTACAAGCAGCTGTTGGTATTTCAAATGGTTACTTCAGTAACGCATTTAAAATCTGGGGAATGTTCTGTAGAATAATTTTTGTTTTTTTCTGAGCACCAGAACTAGGCTTATCCCCATGGGATCCCATGCGTAAACGTAATTTCTGTAGGTGTATGTTTAACATCTTTAGCAGATGTTTGACATTTGGTTGAATTGTGTAAGGAGGAAAAGGGCTGATGTGTCCCCACTGTGTTTTGAGGAATGGCCTGATGCCACCTCTGCGGTCAGGGTCACTGTCCATCCGGAGGGGACACGCTGGGACACAGCCTGGCTGTGGGTGCTAGTTTGAAATTTTTTCAGTTGTGTTTTGTCCAACGTTAACTATAATCTTTCAGTATTTTACCCACGGGGAAAAAGAAAAATCACTCAGGAGTAAGTGCTTTTTTAATTGTAGTAATGCCATAACAGCGAAACTAGATACTATGAAAATACCACTGGATCTAGTCTAGGTATTAAAAATCAATTGAACTGTGTCCCTGAACAGAAGGGGAAACCTTGGCTGTAATAGTGCTGCTGTGTAATCTGAGAACCTTTCTAACATTAGCTGAAGAAATTTGATAGACTTATGATATACTTCTCATGTATATTTTTAATTGTTTCTGTGTAGCTCTTCCTGATAAGGGAAAACTAAAGTGTCTATTTTGAAAATAAAAGTAGGATTTTTTTTTTATATTGGAGCAAAATGTTTTTCCGTGCTGGAAATTTGTTCTGGCAGAACTGTATGGGTAACTGCTACAAATGCTCTTTTATATGTAGACTGGTAAGTTTCTTTTTAAATTTCCTGTCACTATAGTATTAGCCCTGAATGTCCTGGTTCACTAAGATGAGCATAAAATAGATACAAGTTTTGAATACATTGCTTAAGCAGTGGCCCACAGAAGTACAGTAGGAGATCTTAATAGTAGCTGTAACAATGCGGTTGTCCCCCTGAAGAGTCAGAGAAAAGGAGCCCGTTGTTGTTACCTTAGATTATTCACCAAACTCCTGTGGAGAAGAATGAGGAGTGTGAGATGAGCTGGTGAGGGCGGAGGGAGGGGAAACACAACATACGTTCTGTAATTCAGAGCTAAACTGCAATGATTGTGCTCCATTCCCTTGTTTTTCATATTTTATGCCATTTTAATGATTGTATTAGAAAATATTTTTATTAGCGGTTCTTTTTATTAATTGAAAATTAATCTGGATTAGATAGAAAGCCAAACAATATCTCCCTTACACTGTCCTTGGCCAGAAGGTGACAGCAGTGTGGAGCTGGGGCAATAACTCATAACTTGTTGTCATTCCTAGGAAACCAGAATTCGAGCTGTGGAAAAGGACTCCAAGAGAAGAATGAATAACTTCTCCGTTATCAACCTCGTGTCCGGAGAGGCTGTGGTGCAACTTTTTGCTACTGACAGTAGGGAAGAGCTTCAGAAGTGGATGGAGGCTTTCTGGCAGCACTTTTATGATCTGAGTGAGTAAGCAGGCAGTGCTGGCAGCGTGCCCGCCCACTGGGGGGGTATGTAACATCAAAGGGATCTTTGCACAATTTGAATTGGAATTGCCTCATAAGCCTTTGTTTGCAACTATGAGAAGAAAAATGTTCTTTGGGATAATATTGGGTGGCGGTCTAAGCTGTTGGAAGGCAAATATTTGACTAAACCAAAGTCCATGCATTCAGTCCGGGTTTTTGCAGACAGCCAGAAGCAGATTACGTCCAGCAATCTCAAAAGAATTTGGTCTCTTTTAGCAGCGTTCTAGATAATTTTCTGAGGACTGCTAAATTCTCACAACCTCTGCTGTAGGGTCCACCTTTGCCTGGGGAGTGACAGGAGGACGTGGTGGGGCTGCTGGGTTCACCTGGGGCCTTGGCTGGGATGCACGTTCAGCTGGCCCTTGCAAGTGGGCACATGTCTATGGGATTTCCTTGCCCTTCAGTATTACGGATGAATTAAATTGTAATTTATTGCAATAGGATTTACTTGATTCTATTGATAATTCTTGGGTTTTGGTACCCCTTGTCAACAGGGGAATATGCTAACCAAGACGCACTCCAATCCAGTCATGCAAATACATGCTGCTTACTAGATCCTGGTGTAAACTGTGCCAGAGGCCTTAACAGCTTATATAAATGAGATGATAAATTGATACCCTGACCCTTTGGCTAACCTCTGGAGCAACACTGTTCCTACAGGAGAGAAGAAACTCATTTATTGGTGTGAAACAGTGAAACGGTATTGAAGTAGTATACTGTCTTGCTTGTTTAACACCCAATATTTATTATAAGAACTATATAGATCAATTTCCATTCATCATTTTCCTCTGCTTTAGTAGTTTGACTCACAGGTTTATTAAGAGTAGAGAGCAACTGTCAGTAGTTACACTGCCATTGCCAAGGTGTAGTTGGTTCCTGATAGTAATTTTCATCAGGTCAGAAAACAGAACCAGGTCAATTAATGAAATATCAGTGTTCAGTCAGAGGCCACACCAATAAAATCAGTGAATTGAGGCTGCAGAAACTAGGTATTGTAGTTTGTATTCCTAGTCCTTTTTAGCTCTGATTTAGAATGAGAAAAGGCTCTATCAATTAAAGAAACACACTAAGCAAAAACTAGGGCATCCTCTTTAAATTAGCTGTAGAGCGGGGTAAAAGAACTACTTCTTATTCATTATAGATAGAATACCCATGGATTTTTTGAGACAGTTTCCTTAGGTTCAGGAAAAATGGGTCACTTGGCATTTAAATGCCTTTTTTCTTCCCTGGTTCTAAAATTCTCTTAAAATTAATGTGCTCAGAAAACTTGGAATGATTGGTATGAACAAAGTAATTTTACTGTGTCTTGTTTTCCTTAAGGTCAAAATCTATTAATAGAGAAAGAGGTTTCCTTGTCTGCTAAGGGATAAAAGGCAAGTTACCCTCCATTGAAGACAGAACTTCCTGTTACTATAACATTGTAACGTAGTTGTTAAACATCCAGCTTGCAGTACATTGGGGGTTGGCCCCTATAGCCTCATGAAATTTCCCTAACCTTTTTTTTTTAATTATTGTTTTTTTAATGAATTTGTACTGTGTTCAGGGAGTTGATGGCAAATTGTGATATTTAACCTTTATAGTATAACAGTACTGTGGGGATGCTTAAACTAAAGGTAGTATCTTATGACCTTTGTGCTAAGAGTTAGAATGAGTACAGAGTTGAAAATGCAAATGCATCCTGAGCATTCCTGCTAAACAGAAGGTAAACACTTACTGTTTAGCATTACTTTGGACATAGTTTCCTAACACAATCTAATAACTTCAATTTTTTTCAAGTTGAAGTGTTTAAGTTCCAGTCATTGTTCTATTTTCTCTCAGGCCAGTGGAAACATTGTTGTGAAGAACTTATGAAAATTGAGATTATGTCACCACGGAAACCACCTTTGTTCCTGACAAAAGAAGCAACCTCCGTCTACCATGATATGAGTAAGTGGGATTTGTCTTTTCAAGTTGCAGGGTAACAGAAACAACATTGTCTGTATTCAGATGGCTTCTGGTGTTGATGTTGAAACACTGAGTTTTTCAAGGGCAATTCAGACAATGAAAGAGCAACATAATTGCATACCAAGGAGTTCAAATTAAATCTGAATTTGTAATAGCACAAATAACTAATACATTTTTATAACTTGAGCCAAAAAATCTGCATTCTGGACTGTAACTAGGGAGCCCTGAACACGTTCAAAGAAGCTGTCACTAAAAATAAACATTCATTGCAAGAGTAATATAAAGCTCAGGAAATGTAAAGGTGAAATAGTCTGGACTGCAAACCAATAATGTCTTTAACTGGTTGCATTAAATTAATTTGCAGTCCTTAAAGACTTACCTGACATAACTTACTTAATTGTTTGGTCTTTGGTAATGGTGTTGAAAAATATGCTTGGAAAAACCTCTCTAGCATGTATTTGAGAGTTCTATTTTTACCGAGCAAAATGGTATGCAGCAGGATTATTTTAATAGTTTCATTACAGAAATAATATTTACAGACTAGAAAAAGTAGGTCACTTTGTTTTAATGGATCCAGTGCAGTGTTGGCTGAGAAACTCTGTACAACTATAAATGCCTGACTGCTTGCTGCTTGAGATTGGAACTGTGAAGATGCTCAAAATGCCACGTGGGTCATTGAGTTACTGTGCATCAGAGCGCTGAACAGTCGAGAGAGTCCTGTCGAAACTATGAATGCAGAGCAGAAAGGCAGTAAATCACCTATATAGAAGTTTTATGAAGGTAACGCTGTAGCATAATTCTACTGATACTCAAGCACAGCAGTGAGGAGCAGAACACAAACTGTTTCACTCTCAATATACCATTTTTTTCCTGCTTATTTATAGCATTAATAGGTACAACCCTGTGTTTAAAAATGTGTTGAAAATCATTAACTTGTGGCCTGCAATAGAAAAGATATTGCTGCTAGTTTAGAGGCTAGTATTACTGCAGTATATATAGAAAACTCAATATGAGGGATAAGAAATGAGGCAAGACAGTCTTAAAGCACATAAAGAAAAATGATATATGTGTAAAGATGTTCCATTTTCTGCAGTCTGGAAGCACAAGAATGTTTAGTCATAGTCTTTTTCATGGGCCTTCTGTGAAATGAAATTTTCAAAGCACTATACAACAAAATATGTTTAATATCTAATACATATAGGTTTCCCAGTAGTACATTATGTTTTCTATTTTTACTTGGAAAGAAATATCAATGCCTAACTTGTTGCCTCAATGCCAGCTGTCACGAAGACTGTTCCCTCCCGTCACCTCAGTTCTTTCCTTGGAAGCCTGTGTAATCTTTTTCATCCGTTAATACTCTTAATAGTAGTCGTGACTTCATGAGACATAGTTAATACAGTTTTGTATTCTGAATAGCAAGAACGAAATCGGTAGCAGTAAAATCATTGGTAGTGTTTTAATCTGAGTTAATTGCTGTCCCTTAAAATTACAGGCATTGATTCTCCAGTGAAACATGAAGGCTTAGCTGATATCATACAAAGAAAAATCGAAGAGAGTGATGGTGAGTTCCTGCTTGGCCAGCAAAAAGAGTCTGCAGCTTCCTTATGGGCTTCACTCTTTGATGGATCTCATGAGATGGTTGTTCAGAAAAATGTGCATCTGAGCCCAAAGAGAGATACTACAAGTACTAACGATAGCAGGGGAAAGAAAAGAAGAGCTCCACCTCCACCCTCTGACAAGGTACTGTGCAGTGCAAAAGCACAAGTGAACACAGAGCAACTGGGCAAGGAAAACTGGGCGAAGTCTGACTGTACACCTGCTGGTGGTAGTTCTTCCTTTGATGCCAAGTTAGCTACGAGAATGCAGCAGTTGCAGACACCTGTTGCTGCTCCTTACGAAGGTGGTGCTTGTAGAAAAAGCAGCTTAGCAGGCCTTGGGAATCCCATTTCACTGTTTACCAAAACCAAGTCTGAAACCAAACCGGTACCAACACCTAGACAGAAATGCATCACAGAAATGCTAGACCCTAGATCATGGTTGCAGCCATAGACATCACAATTAGCTTAGAAGAGTCCATGGAATTTTAAGTTTCTTAGCCTTCTACTATAACTCTAGTAAAAATAGATTTTAGCCTATAGCTTGTAAGAATTGAGGCTAGAGTGGTGGTTTTCTTTTTTTCTTTTAGCCAGGGCATTACTACTAGCTGCAGTCTCAGCTGTACTCATTATCACTAACGTCTACATAATTGCACTAGTAACAGGAGTTACCTCTATCTGAAGTAACGGTGCTACTTCTGAAAAGACTGGTTCAGCGCTTTCCCCTGGAAAAGCTGGCAGTGTTCAGGGTAACTTGGTGTCCCTGCAGCAGGCATGGTACTGTTGCCTTGTACCAGTCCCTCCGTTTAGCCCACGTGCAGCTCCTTGGACTGGTTCAAGTGGGAGTTTCACACACCTTTAGCACAGATCTTGCAAAGCTGCTTTTCTTGGGCTCCATACTTGGCTTCACCTAAAATATTCTTATCTTTCCCTCGCTGTTTGGGAACCACTGCTTTTAAGTTAATGTACTGTGACAAATTATTGTGCCCCCTGAATGGCTCTGTAACTCCACATGAATTTCTGAAGCAATTCTACCGATGTAGTGTGGGATCTCCTAAATTCTTGCTGATGCGTACACTGTCCGAATTGACCAGAGTTGTCTGTGTGAGCAAGAGTGTGATCCATCACTGCAGCTTGTTTTGGACTAAGATGAGCATTTAAAAGCAGTACTGCGTATGAACAGCTATTCAGGCTCTCATTTTCATGGTGTTTTGTTTGATTGGTTGTTTTTTTCTGGCTAATGGGGCTCTGTAGCAAAGCTTTTCCTTTGTGGAGCTTCTAAGCTGTTCCTGGTAGATAGCTGGTTTGTAAACACAGCAGTGTTACTGGTGAAAATAATAGGTTTATTTTGCACTACTCGTTCTTTCAAATAGCAGAGAATAAGTACTTCAGGTGAAAATATTGAACTTTGATATTCTTCCATCAACATGTTCTCCATTTTTTGTAAGAAGCATGGGTTATTAGGGTTCCTGTGGTACCTGCCAAACATTTATTGCATACAAAAAGATTCTGTTCTCCTGGATCCACAGCTTAGACGTCCAACCCTTTGCTTGATTGATGCATTTATCTCAGATGCTGGTACTTAGCCACGAGCAAAGGTCCGCTCTAGAGCCTTAGTATTCAGACCTGTGTTGAGAGGGTCATATCAGCAACTGTTCATGAATTTAACTGTATTTTTTTCTTCCTAAACTGCAGATGGCTTTGAGAGCTTTACCATTCTCCAGAACATTCTGTGTGCATGGTTAGTTTCTTTATCTATTTTTTTTTTTTAATTTCTGCTAGGCTCTTGGCTGCCCAGCTGTAAAGGTATCTGCTGGATTCCCTCAGTGGTTCATCGGCTATTTGGGATGGGGCTTGAGGGGCGGGTTTCATTTACATATCCTTCTGCAGGATTAGAGCCCTCCATTTCTAGAATGTCCTTGTTCATTCTTCGTTTAATCGCATTGCATTTTTCCCCCGAAACAACCACAATCATTCTTACAATAAATCATGCTGCTACTTAAGTGGATGGTTTGTGAAAGTTTTATAAATAGGAACAGAAAAACTGAAGAATAACTACATGATTATGTAAATTGGACACAGTCGGCTAAGTGGACTGCACAAGTCTGAACAAGAAATAGGAAAAATAAGGTGTGTGTGTGTGGGGAAGCATATTTTCCAAAATGCAGATGCAGTTTATTTAGCTTTAAATCTAGCTTTAAATTTTACTGTGCTCTGGAAAGAAAGAATACCTTTTTTTCTTGGTAACCCACTTCTATTTACTTGTTATATTTCACAATAGATCTCATAAATATATAAGGCAAGAAGGGCATCATAATGAGCATTTATTTTTAAATTCAACAGACCATTGAATTTCAACAAGCAGTTTCTTTATTCAGTGGCTTTGTTTTGAACTGAGCATTTTAGGGAGGCATTTAATATTAATTTAAAGTCTTCAAGTGATGAGAATTCACTCACATCTCCTGTTGCAATAGTTAATTACCCCAGGTACATTTTTCACTTGATTTTCTATTTGCATTTCTAGCTCCACCTTAAGTTATTCTGGTCTTTTTATGCATTTGATTGCTTATATTGATCTCTGTAGTATCAGCTTTTCTAATTGCTTGTGTGTAGTTATAAATCATGATTATGTCCCTTTTAACCTTTTCTCTGATGAGATGTAGTGAATTCCTTAACTTTCTTATGGCAATGAATGTTATCCAAGACTAATTAATCTTCACGTTCTTTTCTGTACTTCTCATGTATTGAAATATTTTCAAGTGTGACATCTGAATTAGATGCCACATGATCTATCAGGACTGTACAGAAGCATAATGTGATCCTCTTATTCTAATTAATAACTCCTTCCCTTCCTTGCTCAAAAATTGCGTTATCCTTTTTTTGTGGAATCATTGCCTTGGGTGCTGACTTTTGTGGCTCAAGTCCTCTTCAGAGTCTTTTTCAGGAATGTTGTTCATCATCCTCTTATTATCCTAACTTTTTTTTTTTCTTAGAAATATACACTGTATTTTGCCAGCATTACAGTACTGCTCATGAAGTGATCCAGTTTGCTCTGTATAAGTGACCTGTCCTCATTCTTTACTACTCCAGCAGTCTGCTTGTCCTTTGAAAATTTATCACGTAATTTTTTTATAGTTTCTTCCAGATCATTGATTTTTAAAATGGAATGCAAGGCAAGGTTTGTGGAGAGAGGTGGTAAGTTTTTATTGCATCAGTGACATGGGTAGGGTATGTGGAAAAGCAAACAGGCCATGGAGTTCATGTTCTTTTTTCTCCCAGAGCCTTTGAAAAATTGTGTAAGATGGAAAACAACTATAGTTTTTACTGATTCCCTATTAGTACTGCATTTTGAAATGAGCTTTCTGTCTTCAACATAACATTCTATATTGATGCTATCTTGTACTGATGTTTTAAAGGAAATGACGTGTTCATCTGGTTTTCAGGAGGTGATGTTGGGTCCTGACAGCTAACACCTCAGTGCAGGTGTCTTGGTATGAAAGAGTAAAGTTCAACCAGTTTTTCAAGACCTATCCTCCATGAGGCTGTGTTGTTTGACATTTTATATCTATCCTTAAATTAGACTCATATGAGTCTACGTTGCTCTACTCACTACGTTGCCCTGCTGACTGCTGAGCAAACGAGGCCATTAATTACTCTCTGATCATCCTGCTCCAGAACACCAGTGCTGTTCTCATGGTCCTGTGAACCACCAGGGCAGTGTTGAGACTTGTGTAACTAATTGCACATTTAGGCTCCTACAGCTGGGAAAGCTTTTGCTGCTGAATGTAGTCTCTGTTATTTCAAACAACCAGTATGTAATCCCTATTATGAAGCATCAGCTGACTTCAGGTTTTAGTATTTATTGTTACTGACTTAGTCTTTTTTTTGTTTCCTTCTGTGTTGCCATTTATTATTGTCTTTGCATCTTCTGTCAAGCAATTTGGTTTAACTGATAAAAAATGCAGGTTAGCAGCAAATGTTGATCTTAGGTATAAAGTTGTTTGTATGAAATACATTTGTACTCAGCTATTGTCTACGGAGGAGAACTTAAATATTAGTAATAAAACCAGCACAGTTTTAGGATTATAATCAGATTATATATCTGTGAGGAAAAATCAATATTTTTTTTTTCTTTTTCATATAGGGATGAATTGTAATACTTTATTACTGACATTGATCACTTATCATCACACAGATTTGTTAAAAAATTAGAACTCTTTCTTTGTAGTTGTTTGTTTGTTTGTTTGTTTTGTTGTTTGTTTTTTTTTCCTCAAGTTTTCCTGACTAGAATGAGGATGAATATTCAAAACAGGATTTATGACCAATAAATGGCTTGTACCCAGGTGCTCTGACTCATGACTCAAAATATCGATGATCAAAAACCAGAAGTCATTTGATCAGCATCTGTGGGACATATTTCACAGAGGCACAGGTGACACTGTCCATCTCAGAGTGAATGTCCCAAATCACCCAGTGCAGTGTGGGGAGGCCATGGGGGCATCTGCTGCTGCCGACCCACACGTGATGAGGTCCTCTCTGAGAAATGTGTCAGGCCTACGCTGAAAATTGTGCCTGCTTTTTTGCTGCTGGAATGAATTAATTGCTGCTTAAAAGCAGAATTAAGTAGTGGGATTGCCATCTTGAAGCTGGGTGGAGACAACAGTCAAACCAAACTCTTCTTTTAGGAAATTCAGCTTTGAAAGCAATTGCTAGTCCAGACTTGAATAGAAATTCCACAGAACATGAACAGCTTGTGAAATATTGACTAAACAAAGACTTAATTTAGTAACTTTCAACATTGTACCTAATATCTTCAGCTGTTTGCTTGGTCTTGGAAGGGTAGACGGTACATTTTGTGATTTTAAAGACATTAGCTTAAAATGTTTACATTTTTGCTAGTAACATGATTTTATTTTTTTTCTATGTTAATTATATTACTAGTTATTTTATGGTAGTTTGTGCATATTTGGAAATACTGTTGTAGTATTCAGAGTTGATTTGTAATTAATGTAGATTGCCTTAATAGCAAAGTACAGATTTGGAAACTAATGTATTGTGAAACATTAGACCAGAAATCTCTTTTTGCTGCTAACACTGTATTTCTGTTAAAATATGCAGGTTAAATTAAAAACGTTTCTAGAGAAGAAGTGTTTTGATGTAATTTTCTTGAATCCTGGAACTACATTAAGCATTCTTCCAGTTTACAAACCGTAGGTGATGGCTGCTGTAAAATCAGAGGACCTCCAGGTAGTTGCCTTTCTCCTGGGCCTGCAGAACATGTCCCTCTGGGCTCGAACTGATGTAGCTCGCAGTGTTGGCCTCAGCTTTCTGAGCTGGAGAAAAGGAAAAAACACCACGTGGCAGCTGGCACTGGTTGCTCAACTGCTCACCCAGTGCGACCGACAGATCTGTGAGTGAACGTCTAAAGTCAGAAATGGTGTCTGAGATGCACCTTGTTCCCACTAATGTGCCTTAACTTTTTCTTTTAGGTGCTATTGTACTTCTCTACAGTCTTGCTAAATAAATAAATGAAAAGTGAAGCAGCTTTACCTCATTCAGTCTGCTGTGTGAGGTGATTTCCACGTGGCGCTGCTAATTCCAAGCTAACTGTGCAACTCCAGTAAAGCATCCTGTTGGCCCAATTGTCATAAAAGAACTGTAATAAACCTAGAGAGAATTGTTAAGACATTTTGGTTTGGGAATATTTGACTAATTAAAGAGTCCATGAGAAAAAAAAAACAAAGGGTGATTGATAATTGCAAAGCCAGGCAATGCAGCCGAGTGATTGAATGAAAATCACGCTGCAGCTAAAGCTGCTGCAATTTGCTTTAAGGGATAATAGTAAAGTAAGTTATAATGATCTCTTCATATAAGCATTACCAAATGGTTATATTGTAATCTTGCTATATACATATATCTATATATAAAATACTCACAGAAAATTCTGTTTGCGAGACATGAAAATAAATTGTTTTTCATGGGAAAAAAAGCAATCTTTCAACATTTTTATATCAAGATAGCTTTCTAAATGTTCTTTACATACCATCCAAATGGAGAAAAAAAATAGTAACTGGTGAAGTCTCTTTTATTCTGCTAAGGCTTTTCTTCATATTCCTGTAAACTGCTTCCAAAGTATTAGGTTGGTGCGAAAGTAATTGTGGTTTTGGACTGTGAAGTTTAAGTCATTATAACTAGACTCAAACACATCTTTGTTAATCAAAAGAGGAACCATTACAATCAACACATTTTTGCCAACCAGAAATAAATTTGTTTATTCCTGTAGCATAAAAAAAATTCCATGCTTCAGGATTTGATGAACTCTTGGAAAGCATTTTCTGCATCCTGCTTGTTGTGGAAGCGTTTTCCCTGCAAAACGTTGTCAAGATGCTTGAAGAAGTTGTAGTTGGTTGGCGAGAGATCAGGTGAATGTGGCAGATGAGGCAAAACTTTGTATCACAATTTGTTCCACTTTTGTAGTGCTGTTTCTTCAATGTGCGGTCAGGTGTTGTCGTGGAGAAGAATTGGGCCCTTTCTGGTGACCGATGCCGGCTGCAGGGGTTGCAGTTTTCGGCGCATCTCATCGATTTGCTGAGCAGACTTCTCAGACGGAATGGTGTCACTGGGAATCAAAGCTGTAGTGGATCAGACCGGCAGCAGACCACTGAACAGTGAGCATGACCTTTTTTGTGGGCCAGTTTGGCTTGGGAAGTGCTTTGCAGGTTCTTGGTCCAGCCACTGAGCTGGTTATTGTATAAAATCCGCTTTTCATCGCACGTCACAATCTGATGGAGAAATGGTTCATCGTTGTTGTGTAGGAGTAGAGAAGACGACACTTCAAAATGAAGATTTTTTTTTTTTCGGTCAGCTCATGAGGCACCCACTTCTTGAGCTTTTTCACCTTTCCAATTTGCTTCCAATGCTGAATGACTGTAGAATGGTCAACGTTGAGCTCTTTGGCAATTTCTCGTGTAGTTGTCAGAGGATCAGCATCGATGGTTGCTCTCTATTGGTCACTGTCACCTTCCAACGACTGGCCACTATGCTCCTCCCGTCAAGGCTCTCGTCTCCTTTGTGGAACCTGTTGACCCACTGCTGCACTGTACATTCATTAGCAGTTCCTGGGCCACACATGTTGTTGATTTTGCACGTTGTTTCCACTGCTTTATGACCCATTTTGAACTCAAGAACATCTCTGGAATTTGCTTTTTGCCTAACATAATTTCCCTAGTCTAAAATAAATATAAACAGCAAGTAATGTCAGTGACAAATAAACCAAAAAGTGAGAAAAGCGCATTAAAATTATATATAACGTAACCACATTTAAGAATGTATTCCAATATCAAACAGCAAATTTCAACAATGCAAAAACCACAATTCCTTTTGCACCAGCCTAATAGTTACAAAAGAATAGAATTTATAATATACATTGTCTCACCTCAGGTTTTCTCTGATATTGTCCCAGTGTCACCTGTGTCAGAAGGTGATGGGGAATACCTGCACAAGGAAGTTGCGGAGTCACTTTTGGTGCACAGCTTCTTCCCAGCCCTTAGTAATTACGGGCTCTTTTATAAGTAGACATGGGAAACCGTTTAGTCTGTTGAAGATTCACTGCACATCTGTCTGGATGTGAATTCATACTGGCACTTCAAAGTTTAAAAATGTATTTTTTAAAAATTTACTTACGCCTTTGCATCACTATTGCCTTGTAGCATTTGCAGTTTGATAATATGCTGCAAGAGGTTTTTTTCTGAACTTTAAAATTTGTATATTTTCTTTCGCTAAGAGGGAAAGAGTTAGCAATTGTCCATCACCTTCCTTTTTTTTGTCAGTGTTTATAGAGCTGGTACCAAAACACAAATATCTTTACTTAGTTTTTTTCACAGTGAAGACAAGCAGTCCCAGTCTTCTCCATCTTTCTTTAGATTAGATTTTCCATTTTCTAATTAGTGTCTATGTCAAAATCCCACATGGATTTTGATACTATCTTTCTTGAGCTGGATGCTCAGAGCTGAGCACGCGCTTCTAGCTCGGGACCACTCTTGATTTACAAGAACACAGTGTGTTCATGAGTATCGTCTCCATTTTAGCTGTTCATTTTGCCTTAGCAAAAACCAAACAAAAATGTTTCCACTGCTCTGTGACCAGAATGGTCTGTGCTTAAATTAAGATGCACCTTAGGAAAGAAAAGAAGATCCCAGCACCATTATGGTGAGCTTAACATCCGACTTAAAAATTTCTCACTAGCAGGAAAAATGTTAGGGATGCGGAGCTGGCACACAGGAGCTGCTCTGTGCACACATTTGTTTTTCAGATGGCAGCAGCTGCTTTACTTCCTTTGTTTTGAGTGATCGCTACTCTTGTGTCCCTCATGTCTGTACGCAGGGGTTGAGAGATTTTTAAATAAAGAGAGAGCACTTTAACTGACCTTCTCATGGTGTGGCTGCGTCAGCCGGTGTCACAGCACCCACAGCCCTGAGCTGCCGCATCCTCAGCCCGTGAATTTGGCTCGTAGGAAAACCGAGGGCCTGTGGCCGGTTTGCTTTTCCTTCTCCCGAATCCAGACTCATGGACTGAGCGCAGAGGCCAAGGCTGCTCCTCTCACCGGCCCGGCTTTGTCTCACAGCGTTTGACACTACCTGGGGCACACCAGCTCTTCAAACCTGGAAGAAATTTTGCTCTAAGTCAGGAGAGTCTCACTTACATTTTATGAAGTAAATAGAAAGCTTTTTATTAAGGAGAAATCCTAATAATGTTATTCCACACACAGCTCCAGGTCAAACCATATTTACTATACCATGCCTTCAATATATCAGCTATTTTTTATTATTTTAATAAGAGTTCATTTTTATGTCTAATAATAGGTCCCATTTTACTCGTGACCTCATTAGAAAGTTTCTCAAGTATCTGCTTGATCATTACCCTTCAGTGAAGAATGGTCTGCTCTCTCGGGACTAGCTCAGGTTTATTCCAGCTCATGCAATAACCAGTTAAGCCTATAGACCAATGCACGCTTTTCCATTTATCCATTAAAATAATTGCATAATTCCTTGGCAAGTAAAGCTAGTGATTTCCAAGCATTAATGCTTAACCCACTATTTACATTTTTCATAAGGATAAACCAGAATATATCTGTTTTCTGCCACTCATACAGCTTGCTGGAGTGATTAACACAAGCTTCAGCAACAATTGTTTACTTGCCTTTTCCTACGTGTTTCCTTCAGCAGGGCAAATTCTGTCAACCATACCTGGAAAAAAAAAAAGAAAAAAAAAGGAAAGAGGGAGCCAATTATTTAGTTAGGCTCCATCTGTCTCTTATTGAAGCATTAAAGAGAGCCAAGGGGTTGCTGCAGAGACAATTATTTGAACCAGGGCACATTGTTACAAGCGTATAAATTCATTTCGGTCTCACCTCTATTAAACAAGAGCCAATGCAAGGGCTATGGCTTCTCCTCACCTATAAGCAGGACAGGAGTGGCAGTAAGTGTCCGTCACAGCTTTTGAGGCATTAGTCCTTGGCGGTGCTGGATTCTGCAAACAGTGCAATGTTTCATGGGCATGACCTGAATACCACCGTCCTCACAGGCTCTTCTGATCCGGGGTCGTGCAGGAAAGGGAAAAGAGTTCCAATTTTCACGTTTCTAGAGAGATTACATTAAATAAGATATTTTCAATGTAAAAACAGGGCAGTATTGAAAAGCTGACTGTGTTAGGAGTTTCATCTGCCCCACAGAAGCTCAGTTAGGATGTTTTTTGCAAAGCTGCCTGATGTTACCACTAACCCTCAGCTTTCTGGGCAACTTTTCTGGCTTTTTCTAGTGACAAAACATTCAGAGATGATATTGTTTAGTCCTTGTACTTCACTTTTGAAGAAAGAGAGGGTTTGGAACTTTGAAGTCCTCCTTCCCTTTCAGTGTCACTGTAGGAATTAGTCTTACCTGGCAGGAACATATTTAATCTCGGCCGGCTTGCAAAGCACGCAAGGTGCAGCAGCTGAAAAATGGAAGTGTGGCTTTATGTTTGGCCAGTGTATTGCAGGCTGTGACTTGTCAGTGGAGCAGAGTTTGGGGCTGTCTCCTGTGACACCCCGGCATCCTCCTCGTGCTGTTGAAGGAGCAGCAGTTACGCTGGTGAAAACCCTTCCTGTAACACCCTGCAGACAACGGAGCTGAAGAGACATCAGAAACTCCTTGCCGGTGGGAAGACCCAGGTCTTCAGTACCAGGGTCAAACTTCAGCAGTGATCCTGCGATTTTCCATGGTGCTCTGTTCACAACGAAGCACTAAAATGTGCACGGGAGATTCAGACTCCCTGGGCATGCGACAGAGAGCAGCTGGGCCGGTGATGCTGCGCACTGAGACACTCGCCTGTCCGGGTCCCCAGCTCAGACACCCAAAAGCCTCCCTCTGCTTTTTATCCCACGCCGGTGCGATCACAGCAGCTCCCTTCGGGAGAAAGTCTTAAAGTGCTTTATGATCGTTAAACCTCACAATACCCCCTGGGTTAACGATTTGTACGGTGGGGGAAGTCGGCCACAGAGGCTCCGTGCATGAAATATCCGTGTGTCAGCCTTTACAGAGATGCTATGACCTGATTGTGCTCAGGTTTGGGTGGGGTTTTTGTTCCCCTTTTAGCAGGATCCTGGTCGGATAGTCAAATTATATGTGCAAATTCTGATTTTGATAAACTAAAGCTTAGAAGAACAAAGGAGTTTTCCATGGCCTCCTCTTCTATTGCAGTCCAGCATTTGGAGGTGCGATCCTCACCAAGTGCTCCCCAGAGCTGCAGCTTTCCGAGCCAGAGTCCCTTCTGGCGCTCCCATTCATGCATTCTGTCAAACAACATCTTCTTTGATTTTTATCAAGATCTTCTTGACTGAGAGCTTCAAAGCAATTAATTCAGTGCTCCATGATTGCAGCTGCTGAATAATTGTTTGTTAGAGTATTTTCTTTCCCAGGCAAGAGATGTAAAATAGTTGCTCCTCTCAATAAACAAGTTGTCAAATGTGATTAGTTAATGGACCTGTAATCATGCACTATCATAAAGGTAAGGATTTGGTAAGTGCTATGTGAAAATGCATATTTAAATTAAAGCTATAGGGGAAGATTTTTCCCATAGGAAATCTTGCTATCAATGCTGAAATAGACTATTTACCATTCATAATGATTAACTGTAGATCATTAATTAAAGAAAACAAGAGATTAGTCATCAAGCATTTCAAATTCAAGACGCATTGATTATTTGAGTTACCTTTAGGTCTGGTTGGGAGATCAGGTTAGTGCCCAGGTCCCTGTGCCTGAGCCAGCCTTCCCCTGTGACTGAAATAAAAGCTGGTTACAATTAAGGTGAAAAATAAGCTCCAAGAACCTAAATGTGATCTGATGTTCCTGGTCACCAGCCCTGTGACTTCTTGTCCTGTTCTTGGTCAGACGTGTGTTAAGAAGCAGAAACGGAGCACTTGGGCTCGTCAGTTAGTGGGATAGAGGGAACATCTCATTTTTTGGCAAGAGTGCTAAATTCGAAGCTAAATGCAGTTACAGTGAATGTGTATTATAGCTGGGAAAGCTAATTAGCTTGTTTTCATCCCTAAATAATAAATCTACCTTTCCGACAGCCCTTTAGAAGAAACCTCAGGCAATCCTGCAGTGGCATCTGTGGAAAACCAAAGGCCTGGGCAAAGGCATCTTGCAAGGTTGGGGTTTTTTCCACCCTCACTTGGGAAATGTACATACATTCAACAGTATCCTTTCCTAAAGAGTTTTCCTCACCAAAAAAAGAAAACTTCTTTTTTTTTTCTTCTTCACTTTGGTTAAAAGCTGTTCTCTATTATAGAAATTTAATTCTCCATTTGGGAATTACAAGCAGTAATACAATAATAATCATTGTTGGTTACTACACACTAATTTCAAACTATTCCAGGCAGCCGCCTTCTGCTTTCTGTGCAATCTTTTAGCATTAGGCTCCAATATAAAAAGAAACTACTCTAAACTGTCTGTCAAATTTGACTATTCTTTTAAAAGGACATAGCTGTTACTTACATCATATAATAGCAACAGGAGTAATTTAATTACTAGTCAGGTATGAAAAATAAGACTTCAGCTTGCAGCCTTCAGGTAATTAAGCACCTACCTGCTATTAAAAAGAAAATAATCAGGGCCAGCATGAGGGACGATGGCACTGGGTTTCTGCACGGCTTGAGTTTGATGCACCTTCCTTGATGCTTTTCACAAGATGAGCGTTTGACCGGGACTGCAGGCTTCCAGGTATGTGTAAATACACCTCTTTGCTAAGAACATTCCCCTTTGCTAACCCCAGATCGTAACACTTGAGGCAGCTGGCTTTAAAAAGGTCACGGAATATTATTTATATTGACGTTTTGGCTGTTCAATCCAGTAGGTCACACTGGAGAGGCTTTGCTTTTCTCCTCCAAGGCTATTTCATAACGAACCTTGAGATTGGTGAATATGGTGTTTCCAGACACAGCCCCGCAAATTACATCGCTCACAAAGAGCACCCGGGTTTCCCTGAGGGGCCGTATGTGCTGGAGCAAGTGCCTGCGCCCCTTCTATCCCCACAGGTTGCTGGAGAGCCGTCCTCCTCCTCGTTAGTATGCAGCTGGTGCAGCGCGCTGGGTCTGCCAAGCAGAGCTTTTTAATTCTCCCTCACTGGAGAGAGGAAACTTCTGAACAAGAGAATGATTAAGGTGTGGGGGGGAGCAAACAAAATTTTAAAAGGAATAATAAAAACCTTCAATGAAAGTGAAATGATCGAGATTCACGAGGATTCTATGAATTCCTCACATTCGTTCGAAGCAGGACTGCGTGAGTTGCAGCAACGGCGCTCCGCACGGCTGCTGACGAGAGGAGCCGTGTTTACGCTTTCATTTACACCGCCTCCGTGCCCGCAGGCTCCGAGCGCGGGGCCTGTTCACACACGTAAGGAGAAAACAGAAAGCCAGGCCCGAGTGACTCAGGACCAGCTGGAGGGTTTTGGCTGCGGAGGGTGGGTGCTGCTGGCGTGGGGACAGCCGGGGCGGGGGACACGTAGTGGGCGACTACAGTGAAATCTGCTTTTTTCGGGACTCCGTGAAGCGTGGTATTCGGACAAACGCAGGTTTCCCTGGGAAGGGTAACTAGGTCGCATCCAGCAGTGTTCACTGTAGCCCTGGAGAGATCTGTCAGGCGCTCGTTCTCCTGCCATCCCCTTGACGGCTTTGGTGGAAGTCAAGGAAACGTCGCTGACGAGGTTTGTCACCACGGCTGTGGACACGCAGCCTTCCCATGCTCCTGCAGCAGCAAGTGCCAGCCAAACTGCGCTAAAGGTGCCTCCAAGCTGCTTGAAATTTGAGATCATTGGGCACATACACTTCAGCAGGTCTCTCTTCTCCTGTTGCGAACCCAGCAGAGAAGTGCCTGGCTCAGCTGTGACACATTTGCAACGAGTTGTCTTCATACAAAATACTGAACTGGAATAATACCCCTTCACTCCCCATGACAGCAGTAGTAGATGTTTGAGCACTTTTCTTCGAATAGCTTGGCTTTGCTCTGCACCCCTCATGCTCCCCTTCAACACCCAATTCTATCACTGCGGGTTTGTTAACAGCAGAGTCACTTGGGTTCCAGCCAGCAGAAGTCATAGAATCACAGAATCATTTTGGTTGGGAGAGTCCCTCAAGATCATTGAGTCCAACCATTAACCCAACACTGTCACTAAGAACCTCATCAGGTCACTATAAAGCACAACTCTCACCTGATTATCTTTGTAGGCAGCTCGAGCTGACGTTAGTTCAGGGTGGATCACAGCAGCTCTCCCGCACGATGTGCTGCAGAACAACTGATAGAAGCGTTGGGGACAATAGCCACAGATGGGCAGACGTGATACCGGAGCGCAGAGACGTCTCGGCCCGGGCAGACAGAGGTGACACCTGAACTCTTCTGAAGAGGTTTTGCAGCATGGTTACTCATCAGTGCCACGATCCTAAGCCCAGACTGCAAACCTTTCTGGACAGATTTGGAAGGCAGATCAAAATGCTGCAGATTAGTACGACCTATACCGGAGTGTTAAAGAAGTGGCCATACTGGTACACAGAGTGAATTCAGAGGCTGTGAAGAGGAGAGGCAGAGAAACAGAGACTACATCCCTATGTAATCCAGATAAAAAGAATTCTTTTTTTTTTCAATATTTAAGCTTCATTCCGAGTATTAAATGTAAGATAAAAGACTCACACAATACAATGCAACAGGAGGTGATCTAAACCAAACTGGGCTTCTAGGAATGGAGATACTCAGCATTTACTTACGGAAATTAATACCTCCGTTCTAGCTGAAGTAGCAGGTCAGGAACCTTCTAGCAAGCTTAGCAAGGCTGGGGACACACCAGAGAGTTTCGGGCAGCACGGCCGGCTGTGGCAGAGCACCCGTCCGCTCCCTGCCCTGGGACCAAGGCCTTCACACACAACACTAAAACAACTTCTTACACAACTGTGGGAAGAGAAGTACACTTTTAATACGAGGCAACTGAGCCCAGCCTTCTAGGAGCCCCTCTAGGCATTAAAAATACTTTGAAGATTCTGAAAAAAAAAAAAAAACAAACTGGGAATTACAGGATTTAGGAAACTTTGATGAAAACAGACACTAATGGTCTGTGAAATGCTCTGCTCACCACAAAGCAGATACCGATGCTACAGAAAGAGTCTACAGTTGGAAATCTGGATTCATTGTATATTAATAACCTAAAATTAAAGCCCAAATGCTCTGTGTTGCACAAAGCTGGTATAAACCCATCCAACCCTCGCACTCCTGCAAGCCTCCCAAGCCCCTGCTACAGATGGGTTACAGGGGCAGGATCAGTGCTGCCAAAGACCAAGCACCAGAGCGAGATCCCAGGCTCCAGCGGTCCCTGCCGGGACACAGGTGTTGGGCTTGCAAGGGCAGGACCAGGCTCTGCTGACAGCCCCGCACGGAACTCGCCTCTCCCCAGCCCTCCTCCTCCTCACCTGCCTTTCCCCAGCCCTAACCCTGCTGAAACTGTACTGGAAGATCAGGAAAATAGAGCTGAATTATCCATTTCTGGATAATAATCACCACAAGAAACCACCACCAACTCCTTGTGGAAAGCCACTCCAGTGCAAAAATGCCAGTGGTCCTCCTAAGCGCATTGCCCTCACAGCAAATGCTGAATCTTTGATCTTTGGCATTTTGGAGAGTAACAGAAATCTGCTTTTTCACTTTTTTTTTTTTTTTTTGGTATTGGTCTCACTTCTTTGCTTACGGCCGTTTATAAAGTGGTCTGTGTCTCACACCCAGCTGGCATGAGCCGAGGACGGCAGCCCCTGCACCCCAGCAGGGACTCGGCCTCAGAGACGTGCAGCAGCCACACTGAGCACACACACGTGCTCCCGCTCTAGATTAGGGCAGCATATAAATCAATATTTTCTACTCCTTATTGACTGTTTTCTCCATCAGAAATTCAAGACCCATCCAGCCACAGTTCCTCGAAAGCCATGGGTGGCTGGGGGGAACGCAGGCAGGACGGCGTCTGTGCCCCAGCACCTGCAGGAGAAAGCAAATACATTGCAGCGCTTGGGCATCCACATTTTGCAAGCTTGATTCCCTGCGGACACGCTGCTTATGCAGTCAAGGCGTGTTTCTCTGTGTGCCCATGTGTGTCAATTTGTCCGTCGGCTTCTTCCAAATAAATTTCGAGACTAACACCAACCAAATAACCTACTAAACAACCCCAACCACCGGGGATGGAGCAGCAAGCAGTCTCTGAGGTAATTACATATTTCATCATTATATAATGAAAGTATTTATATAATGAAAGTACATACATATCTCCCCATATAAATATATATTTAATATATTTCATTATGTATTTTTATAATTATATATTTCATCGTGCCCACAGGCATTATGAAACCCTGCGAGTGGCTGGAGAGGCGAGACAGCTGGTACCTGCGTCCCGTGGAGGGGCTGGAGTGCAGGACCGACTCACACAGACGCTGAGGAACCCCCACGGGTGGGTGCACAACCATCCCCCTGCAAGGGGACGCCCCTCGGCGAGCGGCCTCCCCAGCCCCGTGCGACACGCTCTGCCCACTGCCGCCTTTGCTTGTGCGGTCCATCCGCTGCTGCCCAGTTCAGTGGGGAGGCAAAAAAACCCCTAGAAGTTCACCGTCTCACTGTTTCCGGTGAGCACTGAGAAAAACATCCACTTTACGTGCTCCAAGGAAGTTATCCAGCTAAAACAGAGACCATCAGCCTACACATTTGCAGTCCCAGCAAAAAGCAACTCTCTGCTCTCCTTCGTTAATTTTTAGGGGAGGGGAAGCAGGCAGGGACGATGACAGAGGGAACGAGGTGTCAGTTTGGCTGGAGCCATTTCACATTCACTTTCTCCTGCATCACAAGAAATCAGAGGTGACACAGATTATTTTTGTTTCTCTTTTGTAGGTCACCTTTAATAGAAATGTTAATAATGCTTGCTATCTGTATATCTGAAATCTTATATGGTAGCTGTGTAATTCACCGTCTTTATCAGCCTTCTTTAATGTATAATTTAATGCTTGTATAACTATTTTGTTTGGGTATGACTCTCAGAATTACGACTGAAAAAAATCTGTATGCTAGTTAACTACTTTTTATGGAAAGTATTTCTTTCATGTTATTTTAAAACCATGGAGCTGGGGGAAGTATTTTATGGACCAAAGAACCTCGCAGGGTAGTTAATTTCTGTTTGAGCTGGTTTCTCTGCTATTTTAAAGGGTGCCATCAAGATCATTGCTATTTCTCTTGGTTGGGAGCCAGCTGACTCTCCTGCAGTTGCGACACACGCTTAAGCTGCTATTAAAGCTGGGGAATATAGTAAATACAGGAGCTGGGCGCTGCATCACCCCACACCGATGGGTGGAAAAAAGGAAGGAGGGCTCACCTTGCTGTCCCAGGCACCCCAGGGCAGCCACTGCTTGCAATTAGGCACCGGGGATGCTGCATCCTTCTCCTGATGGGCAGAAACTATTTCACCGTGGGAATATGGGAGAAAAATAAAGACAGCTCACACACCGCTGCCACCGGGCCGTGTCCCCGCCATCCTGCCCCTCGGGTGTGGGGCAGCTGAGGCCCAGGAAAGATGTTTTCTTCCCACAGGCCGCAAATGGGTCTCGGTCAGGTGTGCGCCGGGCACTCGATGGTGCACGTGGGCCTTCGCCATGTGCCGCGGCTTGGAGAAAGAGCTCTCTGCTGTAAAAGCAGTAATTGGGTGGTTAGCCGAGCCCTAGGCAAGCTCAAGTTATGCACTAAATATTCCGCCTTTTGTTTCATAATGAATTATTTTGTGTATCTAAGCAAAGAAAACCTTTTTGGTCTTTTCTCTGCAGTTTGTTCCTAGCCTACTTGTGGGTGTGTGATGAAATCTTTGCCTTTTGCTTATGAGGTCAAGTGCTTTAATCAGGAGCAAAAAAATCGTGTGCTTTAGTCCTAAATTCTCTGAGCGGCTGCCAAATATAATTAGAAACAAATGGCTTTATTCCTCATTTGAGAGCTCCACAGACATTGGGGGGGTTGAAGGAGGAGAGCTTGCTTTGCCTGGCTGTTTTTCGGGGAGCTTGCAAACAAAAACACTGCCAGAAAAATCCAAGGAAGCCCTGTGAGAGGAGGCGAGTGCCTTGCGCTGTGTGCAGAGGCCAGAGGGTTTGAGGGGTGGTGTGGGACACAGTGCATGGGAGGATGAGCATCCCCCCACCTCTCTGGTGTCTCCCAGGGCGAGGGGGGCGGGTTTGCCACACGCACAAGCTCTTGGAGGTCACAAACCACCTGTTTCAACAAACAGCTTTGGCGCCAAAATGGCTGAAGAGCACCACTTACCGGCTTGTTCAAGGTGTGAAGTTTTGCAGCGTTGCATCACAGCCTGGCATCACCTCATGGCATGGCACTGCCTCACGGCGTCACCTCATAGCATGGCATCGTCCCGTGGTATCACCTCATGGCATGGCATCACCTCACTGCACTGCCTCATAGCACGGCATCACCTCAAGGTATCACCTCATGGCACGACATCGCCTCAGTGCATTGCCTCATGGCATGGCGCCACGGCATGACATTGTCTCATGGCAACACCTCACAGCACGGTGTCACCTCACGGCACGGCCTGACAGCATGACGCTGTCTCATGGCATCACCTCACAGCATGGCGACACCTCACGGCACGACCTCACCTCGTGGTGTCACGTCACCTTGCAGTGTCACGGTGGTGCCTCGTGGCATGGCCTGTGGCTGAAGAGGGGTGCTGGGGGAAGACAGGGAGCCCACCACCACCACCACCACCCCCCACACCAGTGCTCTGGGTACCAGGACTGCCTCATACACCGGAAACAGATTTTTTTTTTTTCTTTTTGAGTAAATTTCAGAGCAAACTGGATAAAACTTTGCAAGTGTTTTTTCCCTCATTTTCTCCCTTTCTTAAGGAAGACCTGCATGGGCTGCGCACCCTCAGCCACCTCCTTTCCCGGGAGAGCAGACTCTGGGGCTCAGGACTTTCGGGTCTCCCGAACGTGGGATTTGTACCTGAGCCATTGGTTTTCAGCAGCCATAAAAATCCTTATGAATTTGTCCAATCCAGTTCTGAACACCTTTGTCCCCAGCCCGACAGCCCGTGTGGAACCGGTGCTGAGGGGAAGGAGGGTTCAGTCCCCAGTGCCCCAACCTAGGGACAGGGACATCCCGTCCCAGGCTTCACGGGTGACGCTGGGGGCTCATTCCCCAGGTGAGACACTAGATGGAGCATCTCACACCGCAAATACTTGGCTTTTAATCACGTAAGGGATAAACGGAAAAGCTAAATGAAAACACAGATTAAGTTGTATCCAGCAGCCCTCATGTCCCTATCTGCTCTCTGGACACGCGCCACCTCAAAAGCAGGGGCAGGGGGGACACCGCCTGGGCTACAACCATGGCTTTCTCTTGCAGAAACACAAACTTGCAGTACTCACAGGTCCAGGTGCACACGAGGGAGACAGGGGATGCTTTGGTGGCCACTCCTTTTGCTTTCCTTGGGGCCATCCACCCTCCCAGGTTCCTCTTCAGCTGGAGAGGCAACACGCGCCGATAGCAAAGATACAGGGCCCGGTTTTCTTGCTCTGGGAAGAGCCGAAGGCGTCTGATATTCCTGGAAAGCCTGTGGACGAGCGCTGTGTTTCCCAGAGCAATCATGGTGCCAGCGAGGCTTACAGGTGATGGCTGCGCGTGACCCGCTCCTCCCGGCACCAGCAACTTTCCTAAAACCGTTCCTGAAAGCTTGAGGAGCAGAGACACCACCGGTGCGGCAGAGGAAGCTGAGGAGGTGTCTGTGCTCCCCCGCAAGCCCCTGGGGTGATGCCAGCGCAGCCTCCCCCGCTCCACCTCTTGCAGGTGCATGGGAGCGCACCAACACCAACACCAACACCAACACCAACACCCAAGGGACCCCCACAACCCAGCCCGGCCAAGGTAGGATGCTGCAACCCCTCAGTGCCACTCACAGCCCAGGCTGATCTGAGTGCCAGAAGCTCCAGCGTGCTGCTCCTGGGGGGTCTTCCTCCCGGCACGCGCTGCGGCGTGGGTACGGCAGCCCACCAGGCACACGGCAGGAACACGCAGCGCTGGCTTACGTTAACCCGCGGGCTAGCAAGGGCTGAAAAAAGCAAGGAAGCAAGCATGGTGCTGGAAACCAAGTTGCGCTGCCCACCTCTGCAGCCACTGCAAAGGCCAGCACCCACACGTGCCCGCATTCCCCCCACCCCCTTCAGGTGTTCACCACTAGGCAATATTTTCAATATATGAAGAATAAAATACTCAGCTTGACAAAGACAGAAGTGGATGGGGGAAGAGTTTTGCTAGAGAGTCCCATCTTCTCCCATAGCTTCACAGCTGGTGTGGGGACAGCACGTGTGGTGTGATTATTTACTGTTTCTCACAATACAAGAATAGACAACAAGCATCAAAGGAAATTATCGGGCAGCAGGTTAAACCAGAGGAAGGTTTATTCAGTCTGCCCATTCACAGTGCATACTAAAACCACAGAATCATGGAACAGTTCGGGTTGCCTTCTCAGAGGGCCACCAAGTTTAGGGGTACCAATTAATTTTACTTGGTGGCTGTTTACTGTCATGAGCAACATTACCAGATAGCATCCGATTCCAAAATCCTACTCATGGTCTGGGAAGAACGGAGGGCAACTTTCAGATCCCAGCTCGAGTTTGGGGTACTGGCAGGAAAAAAATCTTACTCTGAGATGCAAATGGAGCAAATCTGCCACTGGAGCCACTGGCTAAGCATGGATGCTATCCACCAAAAGCTATTCCTACAGCCTGCCTGACCATGCTTTAATGCGAGCTTACTGCAAAAATAGAGGTGCACTGACTGAAGATCTTGTCTCTTCCTCCTTTAGGAAATTGCAAACTTCCATTTCTTTAATCTAATCATTTGCAGGAGGAGATATTTTCTCTAGAACAGCCAATATAAGAGGGCTGAAAGGTCAGATGGGATAATATGTAATCCATTGCGATAAGGGCTGTTTACAGAATTATTAATCAAACACAAAAGGGAACAGATAGTAACATTTTTTATTAAATATTACAGTGGATCAAAAAGTACAAAATATCTTTTGCCTGCTATGTGATTGGGAAACTATTGGCACATAATACAGTATCAAAAGCATTAATAAGTACAATTTGGAAAACATACAAAAATTGAGTGTTTATAGTTGGCTCAGCTTTATTTCTGGTAGTGTTTAAACTAACACAAAGGTTACTCAATAACCTTTTAAATGGGAAACTATATAATATTACTGGGCCATTTTTATATATACAAATCATCACCTTACAGAGCATATAGGCTACATAACTTGAATCACAAAAAGTATACAATATTTACAACAAAAGAAAGTTAAAAAAGTATAAACAGCTAGTAGATTACGCTGCCATTATTAGAACATATTTAAAACTGTGGGGCTGGGGGGAGAGGGGGGGAGGAGGAAGAGAACGAGCGAAATCTCAACCACGCGTACAGCAAACACCGCGCGACGCGCCCACGGCGGCGCCGCCACCTCACACCAGCCAAGACGTCCTGTTGCTCATTAAAACCACGACAGTTGTGAACACCGGAGCAGATGCCACCTCACTGACCACCGCAAAGGCCGGGAGCTGTGGGGGGAGCAGCCGGGGGACCCAGCCCTGCGCCCCCCGAACGGGGCCGAACTCGCCTCCTGCACCAGCTCCCGGGGCTGCCAAGTGACTTCTCTGCACCAGGGACAAACGGCTTCCCCGGCAGGTCCCGGTGCCACCGCGGATGTCCCGGTGCCACCCGCGGGCAGCCACCACAGACCCGCTGCGCAACACCAGCCGTGCTGGGTTTAACGGGGCTCAGACCCTACTGCCCGCGCGCCTTGCAAAGCCCGGCTCAGCGCGCGGCCTGGCGCTACACGCGAGCTGTTTGCTGCCGGGCCTTCTCCTTTGAATCTCACAACCTTTAGCATCCCTAATGAATCCTAGACATAGCGCGTTTGAATTGCAACATTTCTTGGAACCGGCTCCTGGTAAACAGATTTATGACTCCATTGCCAATTAGATTCCACAGTTTCCTTTACAAACCGACCAATAACAATGGTTTGATTGCACAAAGAAAGGCTTGTGCAATTTCATTCAATAATAAGGCTCCTTGAACTCAAACAATGCAAACAAAGCCCCATTTAAGACATTAAAAAAAAAAAAAAAAAGACTTTTCAGCCAATGGAGAATTCAATAGTCTTTTGAAAGATTTCCAAGAATTCTGTTAATAGTTTTTAAACAAATAATGCACCGCTTCTGTCGGGGGTTTATACTACCATTTCTCCTCCTTCGCCCTGATGTTTTGCCCAGGATATTACGAGGTTCCCCAGCCAGCAGCGGCCAGTGTCCCCAGTGTCCCCAGTCCCCGTCCCCAGCCCCGCGCTGCCCCAGCACGGCTCCGCAAAGACTGCGCCAAACCCCAACGGGACGCAACCAAAAGGGAAATCAGACACTTCGCGTCAACAAACGCAAAACTGCGGGACACACAACTGAAGCGCGACATGAAAGAGAAGCGGTTGCTTCGCCAAACACACAACAAGCCCCTGTTCGTGTTTGCTGTAGATTTTTACAGTCTCTCCCTTTCCCCCCCGCCCTCTTTCCCCCCCCATCCCCAACCCCCTGATTCTCACGTGATTCAGATCTAGTGCAACTTTACTAGAGGTGACCTCCACACTGCGCCTCTGCCGTTCTGCTTCCTCTACGGTTTGTTGAGCAGCAGGATGCTCTGCACCGGCACATCCACGTTCTAAGTTCTACTAGTCTGTTTATCGATCAATTAAATATCGTTTTACCACAGGAATATAAAGTATTTAATTGAAGAAGCTGGATCTTTAACAGTAGACGAGTATATTATTCCGGTTTCCACCTTTGGATATTAAGTATGATACATTATATATTGTATTTGGCTTCATATCATGGGAAAATTTAATGACATGCCTAGCATGCAAAGTGTTTCTTAGTAGTTTCCATTTTTCTTTTCGTATCGATTACACTGTCTTCGAACAGAAACTGAGATGGTTTGAATCACAACCAATTTTCACATTGTAAAAAGCCTCCAAGTCACACTCCACCTTATCAGTGTTTACGCTCAGCTGCATGTTGGTGACGTCCTTCAAAGTGAATACAATTCCATAGGGAAGCCTCTCCATGCCCGGGCTGTGAAAGGACGCCCAGGGAGAGGCCAAGATCCCCCCAGGGGTGTGAAAGGACCGTCCTGACCACCGCACGCAACCCCAGGCCCATCCTACAGAGCCCGGTCGCTCACCCGGCCCCGTGAGCCTCTTGTTCACACCAACACTGGCTCCTGTCCTAATTTCTCAAATTCCCGACATTCTCGCAAACCTCAAAACGCGTTATCTGGACTCCTTTGTCATCCAGCAGCTCGTGCCAGGGAGGTTTTGTTTTCTAGACCGTTTCTCTGGTAGGCAGGAGGGTTTCACGGCCTCGGTAAGGTAAGTACGACGCTCGACAAATTCACGGACCACAGGACGGGAAAGCAAAGCTCGGCAGGAGGGGAGAAGCGGCGAAGGAGCCATCGCAACGATGGGAGAGGGGCGAGAGGTGCTCAGCACCTCGCGGGGCCGACTGTGGGGAAAGGAACCTTGTTTGCACCCTCGCACCACAACATCACCTACAGTATGTTTATAACCATTAAGATTAATCTGAACCAGTTGCTTCAGTTTGTAAACAGTGAATGTTACCACAAAAACAAAACAGAAACGCTGCTCAGAAGTATAAAGAAACCGGAAAAATTACAAACACATTAAAAAAAAAAAACAGCCACAGCCTTTAAAAAAGTTGCAGGTAAAATGATACTGTTTAATTTAAAAAAAAAAAAAAAAGAAACCCAAAACAAAATAAACCATAAAGAGCACAGAATATACTGGACAAACAAAACTATATAAATTATTGTGACCAAATGTGACACTGGTAGTTTACGAAGTGGATATGTACAGTCAAATTAAACAGTGTTTACCCTTCTGTTCTAATAGTGTTAAAATGAAAAATCTATTGCCGTTTTACTATACATTGCATTGATTGAATCTTTAAAAGTCAAGAAAAGTTACCCAAAAAAGCACATCCACTGATTGTACGGATTTTCGGCCTGCTTCTCCTTCCCAGGTTCATCCCGAGTCCTTGACTCACGGGCAACAAGGCACAGCCTCTGTCCGCGGCTCAGAGAAAGGCAAAACGGTGAATCCCTCACCTGGGATTTCAGTGAGCTCAGGACAGGGCCTGCACTTCCACGGCTCCCTTTGAACATTTGCTCTTACCAGATAAAAGTCCTTTCAGAAAACACATATGCAAAATCCAATGATTTTTTTTCCTTTTTTATTTCCTTTTTTTTTCTTTTTTTGTTTGTTTTGTTTTTGTTTGGTTTTCTTTTATGCAAGGGCAGAGATAAGGGGTGAGGGGGCTGATATGGGAGCCAGAATCAAAGAAGCAGTCCTGTCTCCATCAAACTCTCGAGCGCTCTTCTAGGTGGGACACAACTGCATCCTGCTTGACAAAAACACAGATCACTAAATCTGCGAGACAGCGTCACAGGGGGAGGAATGTTGCCAACTTAACGTTTCTCCTCAGACTTTTCTCTTTTTTTTTTGTTTTTGTGAGCGAGGGGGTTTTACAGTTTTGTGCTGGGATGTACAGAGGACAGCTGGGAAGGTGGGAACGCGGCTTGAGGGTTTATAGCAGCTAAAGGATAAATGCTGTTATGCAAAAGGTCACCGTAGGAACTTCCTACAGGTGTTGCTGCAGCCAAGTGTCTGTACAGTTGCTGGGAGCTCGCAGGGGACGTGAGGAACTGTCTCTGCACCATGAAGGAGTGAAGAGCCAAAGGCTGCATTAGTGGGGAGAGCACGGTCTGATTTTTCAAGTACTGCAGGGGATGAGAATACCCGGGCGGGAGGCGATTGTTCAGCCCCGTGCACAGGCTTCCCGGGTACAAGCCTGGGAAGATGGGGGCTGAAAGGGGGAATTTGTGGCTTTCCAGCATGCTGCCGGAATGGTGGCCGTGCACCGGCTTGCTGCCGTCCCCCTCCGCGTCGGGAACCTTGTCTTTCGCCGGGGTCTCCTTTGGTAAGTGCAGAGGAGAGACAGCTCGGATTTTTTTTTCAGAAATGACTTTGTCCAAATCCTCCAGGCTCCGTTTCAAAGGCCGGGCAGCCCCCACGTTTTGAGGGCTTGTTCTGCGGTTGATGATAGGATGCACCATCCCCTCCATCTTCCTCAGATTCTCCAGTCTCTGGGCCTGCTGCTTCCCAGACCTGTGGAGCAACTCACTGTGTTTTTTGGGGGCTGCCATGGCCATGGGGGACACGCGGCAAGCTTTGGGGTTACAGTCTAGGCTCACCGCCTGGCTGCTCACAGCCTGGAACGGGGAGATACCTTTGCCTTCTTGCTGGGCCATGGAGGAATGAGGGAGGCTGGAGCCCGGAGCCTTTGCAGTCTGTTTGTGTACGCTCTTTGGAAGACTCAAATCTGTTGGCTGATCATCTGAAGAGGCCTCCACTGCTGCCTTTTTTTCTTGCTGATGCAAAGATGGGCGATAATTTAAATTTAGTTTTTCTTGGTGTTTGTGTTGAGCAAAAGTAGAAATACTTTCAGACTCTCTGAACATGTCCCGGGGGAGGTACTTTGATGTCTCTTCACTATTAAGGTGGTGTTCTGTGTGCCTATAAAGGCTGTGCAGATGAGGTGATGAATAAAAATCTGCCAAGAAAGCGGGCACATGGGAGTGCTGCAGTGCCCTTTTCTCACTCATTTTGTCTTTGCAGTCCTGGATATCCGCCTTCGGTACATATGACTCAGCAAGAGAACTGAGGTGATGCTTCGAAAAATCACAGCGCTGAGGATCCGGTTTACTTAGCATGTCATGTTTAAAAACATCATTAATCGATTTCCTTTCCTCCTTGGTTTTAAAACTCTGTACGTGTTGTATAACTGAGGGCCTATTAATTGCTACAGGATCAGAATTAGGGGCGTGGGGACCTTGCGATATGCTCAAGGACAGTTCATCTCGGCTGTTCAGTTTCTTTTTGCTGATCAAAGGTGGCGGAGAACCGTAAGGATAGCTACAGGACAGGGCTGCCCCGCTGACCTGCGACAGCAGCTTCTTCTTTGCCAGGGGTGACATGATGCCTGGATTACCCTTTGAGTAGAGCAGCGGCGTGTAACCAAAAGTGGAGTCATCGTTCATGGACCCAGGCAGCTCCTTTTCCTTGAACATGTCGAAGTTCTGGACCACCAGTACTTTGGGCGTTTGCTTCAGTGCGTTGTGGATGTCTTCGTTTCCCAGCTGGTCCACTTTCACCGTGCAGTTTGCGATGTAATCGGCCATCCCTGGCAATTTGTCATCTTCCGCGTCACTCTGAGTGGGCAGCTGGACCGGGAAAGCCATGAAGGGCATTTCTGGAGGTTCGCTTTCTAAGCTGTCAGCAAAAGCTTTGTGTAGTCTTTGCTCAGGCTTTGTATCTTCCAGGGCATCTGCTGGGGGGTGTAATCGTTTTGTGACGGTGGCATCCAGCACGGTGTCTTCTTCTGGGGGCACAGATACGCTTGAGAAAGAGGACGAGTGCTGAGCCTCCTCCTTGGCTTTCTCACTGTTCGTGCTGTTTTCTGTCGGGTCTGTCTTTTCCAGCGGCACTGGTAAAAGAGGTGGAGGGCCTTGCGTGGGTTGTTTCGTCTCTCCTGTTGTAGGATGTTCAGGGAAATTTTTCTGGTCTGCTGCTTCTTGATCCTTCTCTTGTTCTGATGAAACCTAATAAAATGATTCAACAGACAGTAATAAGAATGTGGTGCATTTGGGCAGACTGTTCATAAGACCATACACAGGTCACTGCTGGCTACTTTTAGAGAAGTACTTGTCAATCACCTTGCTGGAATGTGAAGGCTCTAACGTCAGGTACCGGACTCAAAAAAAGAAACGTTACCTCCTGGAAATATTAAGAAATACCCCATCCCTGCCAGGGTCACAATAAGGCTTTTCAAAACAGCAGATGTTTGTAACCTGATGAGAGGCACTGGTGGCTTGACTGGATAGCTAAACATTGAGGTTATACTGCTTAAAAATTAATTAGGCAAATGCAGGAGAGCGGATTTCATAACATAAACGATAAGGCTAAAGAAATGTATCCCACTAGCCCAACTTCACCCACAAAAATGACAGGATTCTCATGTTCTTTCTTACATAAAGTCTCTCCAGCATAGCTATCTTAAAATTCAGCGATCACAGCGGATATCATTCACACCCAGTTCTGCATTAAAGTGTGAAAATGATAGAAATGGCATACTAGGAATCCCTATTGTAGGCAGCAAATCACTGCCACAGCTTAACTAGGACACACATTTTTTTATTAATGGATTAAAATGAAGTCGTCAACATTCAGTAAGTGTGTGTGCCTGCTATTACAAACATGGCTTTTATACGTTATCGTCAATGGGACTGCAGCTCTTTCTGCTTCTCCGTTAATAAAGCTTGTGTGCACAATTCACACCATTCATCCCATTATGTAGCTGGCTGAACTGTGACCCACAGAGGTCACCAGAGCGTCCCATCTGCGACCCAGCTGACTGACAGCCCTTTTCAGAACTGCTGTCACTCTCCTCTGACACGTCGTGCTAGAAGACAGTCATAAAACGGCAGCATTGTGCGAGTCCTTCATTATTATTGTTTTCTTTCTTTCTTCGTTGTAAAGATAAGACGCATCAAGAAAGTTATTATCTAAGTGCTGCTTTATGGTCTGTCATAGGAGCGGGGGATTGGAGAAGGTCCTAACGAATCTAACCCTCTGAGATTTATTTCTTCACAGCTGCTTTTAAATATTCCTGTCTGTTTGGTTGGCCTATTAGTTACAGTGTCTGTTAGTCATCCTAACTTCTTTTTAAACCCATAGCTGCCTTTTGCAGCCAAATACCATCATTAGGTCCTTTACAAAGTACCATCGCTAGTCTCTGGAGCTTATAAAATTACAGGAAAATACCAGACAGATGAACAAAACAAGGAGGACAAAAAAAGAGAGAAATCATATTTAATAACTGTACATTCTGCTCTTTGTTTCTGTTAAGCAACATTTTGATTGAAGTTTCAGCTATTGTGAGGAAATGTGCAGTCTAAGGCTAATAGCATTTTCTCTGGTATCTCATTACATTGCCAATGTCATTGCGATGGCAGGAAAACACCACTAAGAGCACAAAAGCAAACGCAACCCTAATAAATTAAAGCTATATTCTCTCTCTGCATACTTCTTAGGGTGTATGAGTTGAACACGCGATTGAGAGGACCGCACATTTATAACTCGGTTAGGCTTTAACAGTTGGACGTCCCCGTTCTGCGTGCCCCGTGAGGGCCAGGTCCCGGGCACGGAGCCCTCCCCATGGGGAGCTCTGCAGCTCCACACCCACCGGGGTGAAGTGCCCACCCCGTGGGCCCCTTCGCTGCTCGGGCTTCGCGTCACCACCGACCTGCGCGGTGACCTGCGCAAAGGCTGAGCCCCTTCACTGCCCACCCCCATTAAACAGGGGCAGGACGCGCCTCCCACACCAGTCGGGGAGGAGACGTTAATTCTGCTATAAAAGGTACCATTTTACAATAGGAAACTGCTGTAATTGTACATTTTTAGTGTCTCATCTAGGCTCGCTACATTTCCGATAGGCGCAGCTTAAGAACTCTTCCCGCAAACCACACAAAAATAACTGCAGTTTAAGCAGCAGGAAGTTTGAGATAGGGAACAACAAAAGCAAGGAAACTCAAAGTTAAGGCCGACGCTCTGTTGCTGATGTGTTGAGCTTAACGGTGGCTGTATGGACAGTGTGCAAAGTATCTTGCTGATCCAAGGCTCAATAAATAACCAGGCACGAAGGAATGACACGGAAAGGGAGCACAAGCCTTCACTTGGCATCTCCTTGCTTGGGGCAATCTGTGTTGCAACCTTCCAGTGACTGAAGCAGGTTTGTGTGCACTCTCCTCTCTAGGTATTTTTCATCCAAAGTCGTGGGGTTTTCCCCCAACAGGGTTCCCTCCTTTAAAATTACTGCGCGAAAGAAATAAAAAAACCCCTCCCCTCTCTGTGGAGTGCTCTTCTATTAGATATTGAAGGTACTGTTGATTGAGGCAATTTAAAATATAAATTCTGGTTTGGATGTGAGATGAAATTGTCCTTGTAAGCAGAACTTAAAGAGGTAGTGGGACACAAAAATCAAGATTTTCTGTTCTCAAAACTCGGTGCACAAACTCTGAGAGGCATCAGTGTTCACTGGCCTGCATTGTTTTGTTTAAACAATAAGGAGGAGGGCTGTTGGTAGCTGACTCAATACCAATTTCCAAATTGGACTTATAGAATCATAGAACCATTTTGGTTGGAAAAGACCTTTTAAGATCATCAAGTCCAACTGTTAACCCAACACCGCCAAATCGGCAACGAAATCAAGGGAGCAGCCGTAGTCTGCCGGGCACATCATGTGTTTCGACATTCTTTAAATACTTACTATCACTGCAATGCCTTGAAGGCTGCTGTGATCTGGCAGACCGAGACAGGAAAAGCAACGCGGTGTGCCGGGTTGTGTGCGAGGAGCTCCGCCGCCTCCTTCACACAGGGCACAGCAGAGCGGGGGCGAGAGGCGCCAAACAAAGTCCTTAAGTAACACCGGAGCACAAACTCCGTTGATTCTATACCACTTAACAACACGTGAAACTTATCTGCGCACAAATACGAATTCTACTGATCTGTCTTACCCCAGGCTGTGGACATAAAATCTGTTCCACAAGGGCTGTCCTATGACTGCAGGTACCGTGGTTCTGCATGGAAAGCAGGGCCTGCCCCAGGGAAGCTGGTCTCAGTTAGGGCTTGAAAGGTGTTTCCCTCAAAATCTGACCCTTTTAATCCAAATAGGAATTTAGTATAACACAATAAAAAACCTAGGGAGTGATCTGTTTTTTTGAATATGCGTCTGTGAGCATGGAAGGGCTGATCCAGAGGTTACCATTACAAAAATCAGCTGCGTCCAACAGTTACCACAGTATTATCAACAGTATTAGAGGTTCCCGCACCCTACACTTAGATTAGGAAATAACTGTGGCAGTTGTGTGGTTTCCTTTTGGCAGCTGCTGATCTTTTAGTGGTGACCACTGTGTAATACAATGAGCAGAAATGGTACTTGTTAGATCCAGTGCTTGGTTTTGTGCCACCGCTGCTCTGCAACGTGGAGCTAACGGGCTGTGCTTGCAGCCCAGCAAAATCCCAACACAGACAGCACCACAACGACTGAATTTCCATTGCCGAGCAAACTCAAAGGCCGACTGGTTGCAATTCTCCAGTTTAAATTATGTATTTTATCATTGGATTTCACATGATTAAAGCTGTACATTTTTAATTGAAAAGTTGAAAAGCAGGAAAGCAACCAACCTCAGATGCATCTTGGGGTTTCTGTGCATTATCTTTTTCCTTCTTGCTCTTTTGGTTTTCATTTTTGATGCGTTTTGTTCCAGACACTTTTGTTTTCGCTTCACCCTCCTGGGAACTGTTATCCTGTTTTCGAGGTTTCACTGGAGGCAGTGGCTTATCTTCCTCTCCTTTAATAAATCTTTCATACGGCAGGATTAATCTGGGGGATTAAGGAACAAATAATTGATCAGGTTTTGCCATTCTAGCAAAGAATAAAAAGTATCTACTATGAGCAGTTTACTTAATAAATCTATTTTCTTCCATGCCATAAAAGCAGCAGTGTAAACTCTACATCTACAAATCCAAGTATGATAAATCAATTTATTTGGCAAGATTATCATGTGGCATAAATTCAGTGGAGTTGGAGTGGATCAATTGTCAGTAATGCTGCAGTGGTTTATGTGGCTACACCGATTTGTACCAGATGAGAATATGAGCCACCATGCTGCAGACTGATTAAAAAAAAAAATTAAAAAATCCACCATTTATTTTTATTTTCCCTCCCTAAACACAGCAAAACCCCAGGAAAACACAAAGCCAGAGCCAACTTGATAGCAGCTACATTATCAGCACAATGGGACAGGGACACGCACCCGCCTTCACCACCCACACTTCGCTAAGGAAGGAGGAAAAGAGTTAAAAGCCAAGGAATTTTTCACGGTGGAACCGTCCTCCATGAAATCACTTCAAAAAAAAAGCAAGGAAGAAACACGAACAAAAAATATCCTCCCCCAAAAGCATCAAACACGCCGAGTTTTAATCTATCTGTTTTCCCTTTGCAATTCTTGATCTGAAAGGAAAAATAACGGATATAATTAAAAGGGATGGATTGCATTACAGTCTCAGTTTCAACTTCAGTGATTAAAGTTTTTATAATGCATTTGGTATGATTAATGACTTACTGTGGGATTAATACAAGACTCTGACTTTAAAAATATGAACTTTAATACAGCAAACATAATTTGTCTAGGAAAAAAAAAAGACAAGTTGACTCTATGAAGAAAATGTACTTTGCTTATAAACAACATAAATCTGTTCAAATACCAGGAATCCTTAATTATCTTTAATCTAAGACTCCAAGGCAGAAACCTCTTTGGTTCAGATATTCGTTTGTTATCCTAGAATCGGTTTCTAAGCATGCAATTTTGATTTACATACTTAGATGTTCAAACACAGTTTGGGCTTAAGAGAGCAGAAATTAGATTGCTCGTGATCATAATATTTTACATTTTAATAAAATACAACATAAATTATGTTAAAATATAAACCTAATTTATGCTATATTAGAAACAAAATTCATTAACTGAGCATGCTCTGACATGGTATGTGCAAAGAGGCGTGAATAATACTTTCTAGCCCTGAATTTGGCAGGGCTCCAGTAATGAAGCTAAGCAGAGCCCACAGGGAATATTCATCTTTAGATCCCATTACAAACTGAGTTTAAACATGTTACAGCTGCTAAAACTGGAAACTGCTCCCTCTATGCAAACTTAGCAAAATAATACATAGTTGCCAAATACCTGCTTCCCACTGTAATATTACAGTTAATGTTTATATAATAAAAAGCATAACTAAGCAGAATAAGGAAAAAAATAATCCTGTTCATACTTGAGACTGCTACATTTCATTCGCAAAGCGCAAATATTGGTGAAAACGCTCAGTTCCTCCCCGCGCTGCACAAAGCGCTTTGGACTTCACTAGAGGCGAGGTTGGGTTTCACACAGGGCAACGGCGAGGCCGCTCCGCCATGTGTTAAATATTTAAAAATCCCTTTTAATAAAAACACATTTTATTACAATAATTGTTAGCGCTGCGAGGGGAGTGTTTGACTTTTGTTTTGTTTCCACGGGAACGCGTCGCCCGTTTAAAAAAATTGACGTATTCCATCCGCAAAGGTTTCAGATGCCAAAACCCCAGAGCGGGGTCTGTCCCCGGAAGATGCCACCTGGTTGCCCCCTGGCCATGGCCAGGAGTGGGGCTGGGGACAGGAGCAGGGCTGGGGCCGACACCATTAATCACACTGGCGTGTTCTGCACGGAGCCTTGTAGGGTAACGCGGGACGCAAACTCCTCCTCCTCCTCCCGCACCTCACCAGGACTCATTAGGCTTCGGCGCTAATTACTAACCGTGGCTTAAATTTCCTTTTCTGATCTTAAGGGTTCATGTGGGAGTAACAAGGTTTTCATTTTAGTTATTTTTCACTGAGCTCAGCAGTTGGCAGGCCGACAGCAGTAAAAATACATTTCACATAGCCGGTCAAAGGCTCGGAGCCAGCGGCAGGAAATCTGGAATTAAACGTTTCGTGTATCGGGGAGGCGGAATGACTAAGGTAAAACTGAACCAAAACACAAGGATGGCTTGTTCTAGGATTTTCCCCTCCTCGTTTGAAACGAGGGCCGGCGGCTGCTGTTCCCCACCGCCGCCGAGGTGGCTTTTGGGGGCAGCTGGGGAACCCGGGGAGCAGCACCGAGCCCAGCAGCGCCAACAATTGCCACTTCGCGTAGAGATTTCCGTCGGTTGCAATTTTCACTGAATGTTTTTTCAGTTATCCTGTCACGGTACGGCACAATTACCCACAGGATATGATCTTATCATTTGATTATTAGAAGTTTTTATAGCGCAGGAGTAATAAAGCGCATACAGCTCTCGGAACATGTAAGCAGCCGCCTCACATACCATGAAAGCAGCCGGCTCAGCCAATTTAAGGTCAATATTGCCCAACACAGGAAGAATGCGATCTGCTCTCAGCCAAATAGTTTAGCAGAATGTGACATGTCTGAAACCAACAAAAGATTTTTCTTTTTTCTTTTTGGGTCAAATATTTGCAGCGCAGGTAAGATTTAATCAATCTTTGCGCAAGGACAGGTAAAGACGGCATCCAAAAATGCAGAGCCAGGTCCCTCGAATGTGCGGCACTTTGGAAACAACGGTCACGTTCTCAGTTGCTTTGAAGTGTGGCTGTATTTCTCGGCGGGGGGGAAGTATCAAAGTATTCATAAAAAAGGAAAAGGGAGGGAATATTTTGTGGTCGAAAGAATATTTACTTGTAAAGCCTGTGAGGAGACCAAATAAAAGGGTCTTTATCATGATCAAGATTCCAATATTAAGATTAATAAGATGTATTATTTATAAGTCAATTAACATAAATAGAATATGTAAGCACTAGTGTATTTAAAAAAAAAAAAAAAATCTTTCCACAGGCAGCAGATTTTTAGCAGCATGAGGTTTTTTTTTTTTTCCCCTGGAATAATACAAAAATAACATTTTCCAGCCAAGAGCAGAAACAGTAGGGGAGTCTTTGCTATCACAGGGCTTCTTATTAAATTCAGTCACTGTGAAAAGCCAGTCTTTTTTTTTTCTTTTTTTAAAATAAAGACAACTTAAAATCAATACAAGTTAGATTAACAAATCAGTACTATACTAATCCTGATTTATTACAATCGGCAATATTAAGTTTAATCACGTATAAACTGCTACTCAAAAAAAGATTTTGCTTTACTAAGTCCTGAATTAAATAATGGTGCAGAGTGTACCGAGTTTTTAGATCTGCATCATCTGATATTATGAAAAATTCAATGTACTTCTCTGCAGCAGATGTCAGAGGTCAGCAAATCTATTACAGTAATGTAAGTAATCTGGCTTTCTGCCAACCTTTTTTTAAAAAACACTGAAGCAGATAATTTTATATTTACAAATTCTAAAATCCCCCAGGGACTGAATCTCCTTCCCAACAAAAAGCAGAAACTTCACATTAGAGGAATGTATTTCACAGTATATCAAACATGTCTTCATCATTAGCATTTCATAAAAAGAAAAAAAAAAGCTCTTAATCTTTATTAGTCAACATTTTTTTTTCCCAGCTACAGAACTAACAATACAAGATTCTCATCTGAGCCAGTAACGGCTACATTTTCATGTATCGATTATGCAGAATGAATGACTTTTTTGGCCTGACTCTGCTTCACAGGACACGAGAGCACATCTATTTATAGACATGATAAAAAAAGCAGTTACAATAATGCAAAGGATCTGACCAGCCCAGAAAGAGGAAGGAAATTAAATGTTAAGGCTGCCAGTTTCCTCTTTAATTCTCCCCACTGTGTACGCATATGACGGGGCTCTCGGGCCGGGGAGGAACCATATGCCCAGGACACACAGGGTGAAGGAGGCACTTCAGCACAACCCCCATGATATTTTTGTATATCACTCATTTCAGTGTTTATTTTTGTTTTCTTTCTTGCAGAATAAAATACTCCATCACGTCTCCCATTGACATCATGTTGCTTTCTCAAGTGCTCCAAGCCCAACACAGAACAGGGCACAATGGAGCCTCTCAGCCACAAGAATAATCTAGGAAGGACTTAAAATACCGAAGCCCATTCCTTGGGAGATGCTGCCCCATTCCCATGCTTGGCCAGAAGGTTAAGGAGGTTGATCGCAATGGAAACAGAAAAAGATTTAAATCTGCCCCACCAAATGAATACAGCAACTGGTTAACCCATGGAACACACTGCCAGTGGATATCTTGGGGCCAAGGGATTAGTGAGATTACGCAAGGATTAGATGCTAATGTAAATCATGAGAACATTAAGCTCTTACAGTTTCAAAAACACTGAAAAGGGACAGGCAATAAATCTCTTTACTGGTAGGAATTTGGAAAACCCTTCCCTCCTGGGCACATTATGCCCCAGTGGCTCCTGCTCCTCCCTCGGAAGGCAGCACCGGAGCTGGGGGACTAGATGACCGCTCTGCCCGGTTCCACAGGACAACATCTGGTCCAGTGGGTCCTCCCAGCAGCTGCAGAGCTGCCTGCACCCCCTGCGGCCAGAGCTGGCTCCAGCAACAGCCCCCGCAGCGCAAAGGGGCCCCTATCAATAACCCCGGTGAGAGAAACCTGGTTCTTGTTCCCTAGAAACTCGGTGGCAAAACATTCTCTTGTTTTAAGGGACCAGCAGGAACGCCCAAGCTCTGATCGCAAGAGAAGTCTTGTCTTTTTCACCTTGATGCTCTTCAAAGTGATAAATCTTGGAGCAATGCTGCCAGAGAAAGCACAGGAGACAAGTCACCTTCCAGAGCCATGAGCTGGTGGGACGGCCAGGAGCAGGAGGCAGCTCTCCTGGGCACCACCCAAAAACTCCCAGCAGAGAAGAGGGGACAGGAATAACCTGAACTCTAAGGTCTCAGCCTGTTTTCCAAAATGGGAATATATGACGCATTGAGGAAATCAAGCAATGTGTTCCTCAAGCCAGACTTCCCTGGACCACATCGTACAATCCAGGAGTTACGAAAGCCTTGTGTGCTTTTATGCAAAACACAACAGCAACAGGATTATTTGCATTTGTCTGAAGTACAAAACTGGCATGTGTTTTATCAGCAAAGACAAAATATGTTTGAGTTCAATTTTCCTTCCAAGGAACTTTCCTTCCTTAAAGAAATGGCTCTTTCATCCTTCCATCAACAACTTTTCTCTCAGCCCACTGGGAGTGCTGGTGGGTAATGAGAATGGCTCACTGCTGAAAGGTGGGAACTGCCTCGCTCTAATAGAATTCGAAGACACTTTGTTTTAAGTAAACTGGAAATTAGTGACATTACAAACACAGCTGTTGAAATAGCCGCACAGCCTGGAGAGGGAAGCTCAGCCACTCTTGATCCAATGGCTCAGCAGGGGAAAGCGAACAACCCCAGTCTCTCACCTTTGGTGCAGATTTACTGCACGGGAAAGATTCAGAGGAGGTGTGACAGGGACAGAGCAGCTTCCCTAGGTCACTCTACAATAATCATTGCAAGCCTCTGTTTTGGCCACAGTCACTATTTCTGCATCTAAAGGCAGACATGCATTTTGCTCGGTAGGTCCATACAGTCCCTGCGCTTAGGACAGGCTTGCAGGTGCCATTTGGCACCGCCTGTGGTGTGCAGGTCTCCTGGAGGGACTCCAAAATCCCACCAACCCTCCCTGGGAGCTCTGAGCCACATCTCCATCGCACACAGCTGAACAAAGCAGGGGTAACCCCTGCCGTGTTTGCTAAGTCCTGCAGTAGAATACACGGTGTAGATTCCCAGCAGACCTGAGGAATCTGAGGGGCAAGATCTTACTTCCCAGCCCTGGTGCTTGGGTGACAACCCACCTGGGAGCACTGGGGAGGACATGGGACCCCCCAGTTCCACCGGGACAAACTCCCAGGCGGAAGGAAGGATGTACTGGGAAAACAACTCCCTGCAAGCAGAGAGGTATCTGTCTCCAGGCACGGGAAGGCTGGGCCCCACTGTCCCACGTTTTTGCACCCACGGACTCCCGCTGACTCCAGTGCTGGCCAGTAAGTCTCCGAGGCTGTAAACCCAGTCCTGAAGAAATTCTGAAAAAATTGCGTGTTCTCACATGTTTTGAATGGACAGCTAAGGATCCGTTTTAATGGTAAACAATTACATTCCTCTGTCATCTGATACTTTTTAAATTTTGGGGAGGGGGGAGGCTTTCTGAATTTTCAATAGTTCCTTTGTTAAAGCATCTGTTACTCACATAATTGAAAAGATGTTTGTTCAGTGGTATGCTTGAGAGTACAGTTATTTAATCTTAATGATAAAGCCCTGAGGGCAGAAATTCATAAGTAAAAACCTCTTGTTATTTATCAAAAAGAAAAAAAAAAACAAAAAAGAAACACAAAAAAACCCCAAAACCCAGGAAAAGAAAGAGAGGACTGAGACACCTCATCTATCTTGAGGCTTAAATTTGTGCTTGATGGAAAACAATTGAGACAATTTGCAACTTGTGAAGTTTTCTGGGAGTCTGGGACTAGCTGAATTGCGAGGTGGTAGGAAAGCAGGGTGAAGACAAAAATAAAACAACCAAGTTAGTACGACAAGAAAAAACTGCTGCTTGGCAAGTTTTTTTGGGTCAAACAAAGCGCTAGCTGTAGTTTACAGCATGACATAACACTTGATTAATTTTTGCCTGAAGATGTTTTCACACTTAACAGCGTAAATCAAAATCTTCTATTAATTACAATGTGTATGAAAAGATAACCATAAGCATTTTTATGTAGATGCTACACTAGCCTCCTGTTTTTTGGTCTCTGTGGCTGCAATTTCCTACAAAACTCCACAGAAATGCTTACACATTACCAAAGTTATCCAAATGCTTTAACAAAACCAAACAGCATTTGCATGGAACGCGGGGCGCTCTTGCATATTGAATTACTGCATAATATCCTTAGGGTAGAGAGACTTTACAGCTGTTAAAGGGACTTATCCTGACCCACCTCGTGTTTCTGATAATACGTAATATTTATGCGAGCAATTTAGGCAAAAAAATGGCAGAACGGGCTGTGAACTGTATCTCCTGGGGTTTAGTCCCCTGGGAAAGGACTGATGTGCAGGGTCCTCTGCAAGTGCTCAGGGTCCACACTCGCAGTCAGCATAAGCCCCTCCATGAGTCTGTGTCCCCAGCATGGGCACAGCCACCCCGCTGGACCAGCAAGAACCCATCGTCTCGCCTCCCTGCTCCTCATCACGTCCCAGGTGGTTGCAGCTCTGCAGAACCCTTTCCCGCTCAGCTGCCTTAATCTGATGAGAGCATGAGGCCTAATAAATCCCCCTCCAGCCTGGTTTTAAAGGCGCTGGTGACTTGTGGGGGTCATGGTACAAGCTACACTGCTGAAGAGCAGAGCACGGCCTGTGGAAGGCTCTGGGTCCATCTTTGCTGGAGACCCCAAGGGAACCAGGCTCCCACAGCACCCAACAAGGTCAGGAGAGCTACTCCTTGACGGGACCATCCAGCTGCCTGCCAGGAGACCCTGCTCATATTTTTAGTTTTGTTCAATGCATTTTATTAGGAACTTTATATAGCTTGCAAAATAGCAGGGTTTGGTGTGGGTTTGGTGTGGTCATGGGGGTGTAATATTTAGGAAAAATCCCTAAAAACGTCACCAGCGCTGCAGAAACACAGCCTATCGTTCACGTCGGAAAATTAAAGCTGCCGATCATGTGTTTTGTGTAAAAGCGAAAGAAACCTCAAACCCTGCACGTGAAAACCACATCTGCATTATGAGGGGAAGGCAGCATGGAGAAGAGTGCTTCGCAGAAAAAAACAGCCGTTTCTGAGGGTTTCTTGATAAGAGAGAGAGATGTAGGGTACTGACAAGGGCTGTTAAGAGTTTCACAGGAAAGTCTGAGGCTGAATCAGCCAACGCCAACCACACACGCCTCTTGCTTTCTGTGATCATGCGAGGTAAGTGCATTAGAGGAGCACAAACGAAGAAAGTAATGACCAAAACAACAACAACACGTAAGCCCTGTACAGTTCGAGACGTGCACAAAGCAACAGCCCCATGATGGGAAAACATTAATGCTTTTTATATTGGTAATCATCTGTAACATGAGCAATTAAGTACAGTACTAATGGACTATAGCCAAGAGCCTGGTACTAATATTAAAAACTGACAGAGATGAATAGGTTTGGAAGGAAAACTAGGCTGACAAAGACATTTTTATGAAGTGCTTGGGCCTATTTGGAATAACCCAATCAGAGGCAGGTTCAGACCAGCCGTGCCTACAGTGACAATAATGCATTCATTGGCATTATATGACGCCTGCTATGCTTTAAATAAAAACACCCATTGCTTCTACTCAGCAACCTGCACTTTCATTATTATACTCATTAATAAAACAAAAGTTGTCTAACTAATATACAAATAACACTTACTGAAACACTGGCAACCTCGCCTCATTTTAAAATGAAACCAGTTACTGGAAACACAAACTGTACTACATGAAAAACGAATCCGTTGCTAACGCACACAAAATCTTTCTTCCCCTCTTACCAGGGACACAAAGCAAACACCGCACCAACTGAAGTGCTCTGCCCACCTACAGTCACCACCACAACCCCTGCTCCGCACACAGGGGTGCGGAGGGGGCGCAAAGCATCCCTATGGCCTTTACATCTGACTGTCTTCCAGCTTTTGCCATCCTTGCTACCGTGGGTCTGCAGCAACATGTTGGCTTTTTAGAGGTTACAAGCACCTTTAGGACAAAAGCAACAGTTCTTCATGGGATTTGCTAGACAGAGTGGCAATAACGTCCTCTCCATTTTTTTTTTTCCCCTTTTGGGTTTTTGTGCAAAATTCCACCTTGCAGAGGGGAACTTGGAGAGGGCAGGAGGGTGGGATGCAGTACCTGAATGCGACATACGTGCCATTCCACTCCTCAGCATCCTAAGGATGTCACTGAAAGGCTGCTGCCAGCTAAGCACCCTGGCCGTGCTAAAGCCGGTGCAAACAGCTAGTAGCTTCTCCATCCTCTTGGGCAAAAGCTAGTTAGCACAACACGGATGCCCTTGAGATCTTAGTTTTAGAGATGAATGGCAAGGACAAGTCAAACACAGCAGCAGGATCAGCGAAGTCAGGGAACTGGCTGTTCTGCCTCCAGTAAGCAAGGAAAGGCCAGTGGGATTCAGAAAGGAAAAGCCATGAGGTTTGTTCAGCATTTACCTCACAGCTTAATTTAATTTCCAGTTTAGCTTTACAGCTCACCTTCAAGTTAGAAAATGTATGTGTGTCCTGAATCACGAATACGTATTCCTGCACTGCAGTTCTAGTTTTAGATGAAATGTCATCTGAGCACTTTGGCTATAAATGAGCATTACATTTACAGGTGCTGTAGTTAGAATTACCAGCTGAAACAAACCATGACAATTTCATTTACTTTTTTCCAAGTTTGAGGCTTAATATAGCTTTCCTGCAGTGGAAAATAAACTGTCTAACACTAGAAATCTAGAGATTGGATCAGTCACTGAAGCTTTTTTGTCTGTGTGTTTTTATTTTTCAGACCAGGGCTAACCTAAAAATCCTACAGGACTTTTTCTCCAAATGCCATCTTCTGACAGCCTGTCAGAGACCTGGAAAATAGACGCTGCCTCATATCAGACCTAACTCAGAACTACACAATAGACTGGCATCCAAGAACTCAGATTTCAGCTCTTTGGTGTGCTAAGACCAATCTAACCATAAACTAAAAGACTCTTTCCTCAGACTGGCTCAAGGCAAGCAAAACTGCTTTTGGGTAGCCTGGAAAGGCTTTTCAGTCTTGAAAGCATCATGGGTCTGCTCAGGCTTTCTAGTGAGCACAATGGGCTTTGTGGCACTTTGCAGTACACCCCTGAGTAACTGCTGAGTAAGTCACACGGATGAGTCTCTATGCATCGAAGAGGAGTGCAGTTCAAGGACTTTGCATGTAAAAAAAATGAACCACTAGCACGAAAGCAGAAGAGAGAGACAGAGCTTCATGGAGTACTTATGAATGCCTCATTTATTTTTCCACAACTACAGGAGACGCTCTCTGGGTGACTCCAGGATTCCAACATGGAGCCAGCCACGCTCGCTCCCTGCGTGACCCAAACCCACAGAGACCGAACTCTTATGCGTGTCTGGGTCTCCTCAGTCAAATCAACAACACCTCACGAAGCACATCTGGCGAGGGAAGGCCCAGACTGCCAGCCTGACACCCACCAGCTGGCTGGGGGGCAAGAGGAAGCCCCGAGCCTCCCAGGGCTGTGATGATGGAGGGGAAGAGCCGAACACCCACAATCTGACAAGTCAATTAAAACAATCTATAAGATTCATCCACAATGCAAAGGCAGCGAAAAGCTTTGGTCTGACACACACAGCCACTCAACTCTATTTGCTCTGCCGCTTGGCTCGATCTTCAGAAAGCTTCTAACTTCAACTTGTATAGCGGCATTGCATGGAACTTCTTTGTGCACCCAAGTCCTGTAAACGAGGGTGATCATTCTCCCCCTCCATGAGGAGGGCAGCTTCTCCCTGGGAGTGGCCAACATGCCAGGCACTATAAGAAGGTGAAAACCTGTTCCCTGAGCACGGGTCTGCTGTGCCGCCTCATCACAGGCAGTACAATCCCTGCCTGACCCCAGCAAAGTAACTTGTTTATGGCCGGGAACGAGAGACAGGGCTATCCTTATCTGAGCCTGAAATTGCAGGGCTTTTATTAACATTTGCTCATCTAAAGGAAAAAAAAAAAAAAAAAAAAAAAAAAAAAAAAAAAAAAAAAAAAGGAAAAAAAAAAAAGGAAAAAAAAAAAAGGAGTTGTTTCTAAACCAAACCAAACCAACACTCTAGCTCCAGCATTTTATTCAATGCGTGCTGGCTTCACAAGCCCTGGAAGTTATTATCTACATGGGAAGAATAAGAAATCAACAGTTCTGACCAGCAACAATGGCTGCAGAGAAGGAGTGTTTGGCAGCGGCTGGCAGGCAGGGAGGAGGGAAGAAGCACAATGAGGAAGAGGAATGCAACGCTCTGCACGACCTACAACAGTAACAGCACCCTGCATTGTGGGCTGCCCCATTATTTTGATCACAACCACAATTTGCTTAATTGGTATTCCTAAAAAAACAACAGAAGACAAGTGTTTGCATCAATTAGCTGTCGTTTCTTATTTTTCCTTGAGTATGTTTTGCTCAATTTTTCAGCTTCTTTAACCAGAAAGCTGGTGTAAAAATTAAGATATGTACCAAAGAAAAATCAGATGCTTGTTCTATTTATTTAGTCACTGGAGACATACACTCTGGTTTAAATTACAATAGATTATCTGACTAAACTGTTGGGGGAATATTTACTATATCTTTAAGAAGCCTCCCTCTCTCTCTCTTTCTCTAATTCTTTATAAAACGCTTTGAAGGCTCTCCAAATTAATTTTTTCATTATTAAACAAGCATTTCAGATTCGTTATCTTACCTTTCATAATGTCTGCGAGTACATGTAGCAGCACTTGTGCTTCCAGGGTTACCACCTAATTCATCATAAATATGTTTCCATTGTCGACGGGCTGTTATCTGTAAAAATGGCAATGGAAAATTTAATCTTGCATCTTTACAGATTCTACAGCATTTGAGTTCACAACAACAAATGCATGTGTGACACTTTCAGAACAGCATGTACTACAAGCACTATAAAAGCCCCTACAGAATATATAGAGTGCACAGAGCTCTGGGTGTCTTTTTTTTTTGTAAGTTAACACTACGTATTTTGTTTCCCTCTAAAATGGAGTGATCTGACTAATTCACTATCAAGTCACAAGCAATACAGCCTCACAAAAGAAAATCTCAATCAATACAGGGTCATTAACCATCAGAAGTTATGCAGACAAATCCCACGGTGAATTATGAAAATGAAGCTAAAACCATACTCAGCACAAATAATGATTACATAGTTATTTTAACTGAATTAGAGAAAATAAATTCGCTGCGAAACCCAAATCCACCACAGAATTCTGTAAATCCACAAAAGCATAGTCCGTAACTCTATATGTTACAAGCTGTTTATTTTTACCCATTTATGTCAGTAAAATATACAGATCAAATAGTAATGAAATCTTAACACGCTCCAATGTTAATATTTGAGCTATGTACTTTATTGGACCACGCTGATGAAAATAAACATCTTGTAACATATTGAGTTGCATACCATGGTTCTGTTTTTTTGTACAGAAATTAGGATTATACAGAATAACAGATGGAAGACCTGGCAAAAGAATTGTTTCTGAATTGTTTCATTATTTTATATATTCTGCTATATTTAAAACAGGAAGAAAAACAGGAATAGGACAAGCACAACAGATCACCCTCTTTTGCCTGCAGCTCATAAAGAAAACTAGTGGAAAATTGTGGGGTCAATTTGGGGAGAATTTTATCATTTTCTGTGGAATGTTGTGGATTTTAATACATTCAGCCCCGGAGGCTTCTTTGGAGTTACCCACAGAGCAGTCAATGGCGTTTGCTGAGGAGCTAAAGGCAGCAATCAGAAGAAAACAAATATTACAACTTGCAATCTGAGGCCTGTAATTTTAATCTAAACAAGAGGAGATAGGTACTGTCATTAAATATTACGGGGTGAGAGGTGTTTCTTTTTCACTCAATAGAAAAGGAAAATCCTTCCTTTGCAGAAATTATTCTCCAAATCCAAAAGAATGGATTGAGACTTATCATTTGATAATATCATAATTTTTTCAAGTGTATTTTGTTTGTATAGTTCTTCTTAGAAACCATCAACACCTCCAACTCATCATTAGTACCTGTACATAGTTTGCACCTATAGATACTTAAAAAAAAAGGGGGGAGGGGGAGGGGAGGAGTATTTTATCCTAAAACTTATTTAAAGCAAAATGTACTGTCTGCATTGACTACTTTTATTTTCTGTCTTCTGTAACCAGCCCAAAGACCACAAGAGGCACAAGAGAGAGGCTGCAATTCAGGGATAAATTCTGCACAAACAAATTATTTAAATACAAATACAGATCAAACACTCATCTGAGGAGAAGGTTAATTACAAGGAGAAGGTCTGTTTTGTTTAAGTTCTTATGCTGTCTCTTCCCCAGGCTACCCAACACTTCTTCAAGCCCTTTAGTAATAATAATAGGTAGACGTAGAGTCCCAATAAGCCATAAAGAACATCATCTCCCAAGAATACGAACAAATGCTCCTTCTGCAACCTGAAAGTTCAAAAAAGGGCTGGACCAAGTACCCTGCTGTGAGGAGTGGAAACCTGCCTCTGGTCCTGGGAACCTTCGAGCCCAAGCCTCATTAACTATGAGCTAAGACAAGAGTTGACACTCAAGCTGGAATGTCAGTTAACGCGACCATCTTCAAGGGGAAAAGGCAATCTCTTTGAAACCACTGGAGCAGTTTTGGTGTCTCTCTCCTCTAGGCTGCTTTGAATAACAGTATTTACACAAACATTTGCCCAGCTTTATCCAATTCTGTCTCTGCAATGGACCAGAACTCCTTGGCAATTAGCAGAGCTGTGCCCTCCCACGTACAGAGCTAAGTTTAAATTCGACATTCCCTGAAACAACTGTTATTCTAACAAAACCTGGGGTTGAGTCTCCCCCCTGCTCTGGAAAGTTTAGTTTTTTATGCTTAATAAACTTCAAAGGACTAAAGTAACAGATAAAGTACAACCTTAAACAATCCGAATAAAACGCTGCACTGTGGAAACTTCCCAGTAACCAAGCACTGCTCAAGCTGGATGCTCACAACGGCCACACCCAACTCAAGGACAGCTTTCTACTCTCATACAAGTGCCCCCCGGCCACCTCAGGGATGATGAACTTCCCGAGGAGCCAGGAAAGGGCAGTGCTTGGCAATGCTCTGCCTACGGTTGCTGATCCTACCAAAAATGCCTGCCCTGGCTGCTTTCACACAGCGATTTTAAGTCTGAAAGGGCTCATATGTGCTCCCAGTTAGTAACACATTCATGACGAGGGCACATGAGGAACAGAAAGTCAGATAATGGTAAATTATTTTAGCTGCCTGGGCATTTAATTTCCAACAAACATTAAAGAGCAAAACACTTATTTTTTTTAAGGGCATGGAGATAAAGTGGCATAAGGCAACTAAGACCCTGCAAAAGCTTTAACAAATGTCCTGAACACTTTCATTTCACACTTTTGATTAATTCAGTTTCAGTTTCCTGATATAAGTTGATCTGCCATAGTAACAAACATAGAGAAGACAAGGAACCTTTGCTGCTTATGTTCTCTGATTTGTTTTTCCCTATTCCTACAGGTATATACATCCCTCCCAGTGCCTGCCACATTTTTGTAAGTGCAGGATGCTCCAGGCTCACTCACTAATCAAGGCATTTGCACAGGCCCATCTCATCTCTGACAGCTTCCCATTCCAATCCTGGCTTTAGTTTTAAAGTAGTCTTCTGGTTTGCAGAGCCCTCCCACAATTTGCTCCCTCCAACCTAGAGCTTCACAGTCCTAGAGCTGGGCCCACTGGAAGCCAGAAGCTTTGAAAACCTCTGTGACATCTTTCCCAATCAGCAGAATTTGGAGTTAAGCAAGAGACTGGTCTGGCCAGGGACCTGAAAGCAGATCTGATCTGGTTCCTATGAGCACAGTATTAGGCAGTGACTGGTACTCAAGAACAGCCAAATAAAAGCAATTATCTTATCTATTAAAGTAGAGGGCTGTTTATACACAGGCTTTTAATGGTGTCTTCTGCTTTGAGAAAACTCAAGGACTCCTGCACTGCAATCCCAGCTCCCTTCCTCATGAAAAGGCTTCTTGCTTATCTCCTGCTGCAAATCTAATGGGAGATTTTCTGGTGATGGTATGTGACGGTCACAACGCTCTTCAAAACAGAGCTCTGGGTATTAGCTCTGTATGAAACAAACCCAGGTAGCTTTGCATTCCACTGACATATCAGTTTCCTTGGGCCTGCCCAGACGCAGGACTGCTGTACGTGTCAATCACTAATTTTTAAAAACCAAAGCACTTTATTGTTGCTTCCAGGAGGCAGCAGCCAAATGGGATCCCACCGACCTTCGGCAAAATTTAAGCTGCTACACACCAAAGGTTAAGCTCCACCTAATTTTCTTTTTACCCTCCTTATCTTTCTAAGACATCTCCAGGTAGAGTCCATTCAACACCACAGCCCTCTGCAAACATGTCAAGGCACTCCTTTTGTGTTGGCTCAAAAGGAAAAATGCCACTTCATGACTTGCCAAGAACAACTGTTTAGGTAAGTCCTGGAAGCTTCCCATCTACAAACATCTGCACCTTTTACTCACCCGACCTAGGGTGACTGAGAAAATTCCAGGCAATGGCTGTTAAATGCCACTGCAGCTGAGCCCCCTAGAAGGTGACATTGTTTTGTATTTCATCCAGAGACTTGAGGACATTTTAAATCATTCATGCTGTGAAGGTCTGCCATAGAGAGTGCTTTCCAATGCACTCTCCTATTATTAGTAACAAAGATGCTCATTCCATGTATCTTTGTTTAAGAGAAACATGATCCCACCAATTCCAAAGAAACAGCTTCATCTGTTAAGGACTTAAACCAATTTGTACAGGTTGCTTTTTTTAATAAGCCTATATTATGTCTAACAAGAAGTACATGGGACCGTGGTATTACGCTGTTCCAGATGACAACTAACTAAGAATTAGTAATCAAACAGATAGCGGACAGATAAGAAATGACCCTCACAAGTACTCTAACTGGAGAGCCCTTAAGTATGACATATCACACACAATCATGACTTGACACTACTAGATATGCAGTATATATATCCCATATGTACAGGTAATACTGTCTGTCAGGCCTCACTGGGTCCATTCCATGGATATACATGATAATAAAGTCAGACAGATTTCTCTGCATCTCAAATCCAATCCTTCTTTTCATTCACTTTTAGATCCTTGACTGACAGGACCGGACTCAGAGGTCTTGCACTGTTCCGTGAATCTGGGTGCAAGCTGGAAAACACCATACATAATCTCTGCTTGTTTCTCAGATATGTTTTTAAAGCCCCATTGAAACATCTATACAGGGACCAGGTGGATAGGGCAGGGGATGAAATTGAAAATGAGCTGACTATCATTGTCCTGCCAAACAGAAAGATGCGAAGTTTGTAACTGCTTTAATTGTGAAGGTGTCTACACTTGCTAGTAAAAAACTAGTCATCTCACCACTCTAAGTTCCCATATGTGATTTTAACCAGTCTTTTGTTTCCTGTTTATAAAATGGCTCTCATATGCTGAAGCCAAATATCTACTTTAAATATAATTTTCTTTAAAATACTTCCAAGTGAAAAGACACATTTCTATCTCAATGCACAAACCAGAGACTTGTGAAATTTTAACACAAGTTAAAGATGTTGAAGCCCTTATAACAGACAAATGACTCATTCAAGTCTGATGGAAGGGTCCATACACATAAACGTCTGTTTGTCAGGGTAGGTTCGAGTATGCCTTTGCTCTGCACATGGCTTCTCATCATCAATAGATATTGGCACTGGATGTGTGAGTGACAGATTCTGGTTGTTATTGAATTACAGCACTCACTCAAAATTTCTACATCTAAGCAGACCTGCCTAAGATTCTGGAACTGACATCGAGGTCCATGTCACCCCAGTCATTCACTGTCTTGCTGAAAAATGAAACAATAATCAAACACAAAAGCCCTTCAGCAATGCTTGCCATGATAAAATATATACAAAAATGCAGGCCGGCAAACTCAAGGAATATCAATTAGCCATAAAATAATAAAAATTCGGGTGTGCACAGGTCAAAGTATTGCAACAGCTACCAGTTTCACATTCAGGGAATGTAAAGCAAAGAGAGGTCCATATTGAGGACGAGACTGTTAACAGAAGAGAATGAGGTCAGGAAACCTCATGCTCCACCTACGACTTAAACTGCATCACAACGCTCGTCACAACTTCAGCTCTTCTGCAGAGAGCACAGACACCGCTCACGTCATACGAACAGACCAGGCCCACCACTTCAGCCAGGGTCATTCTCAACCAAAGCTGGGCTCCAGGTATGTCAGAGGGTGCAAGCTACGCTGGCTTTGCTGTTTACTGACCAGTAAGCTGTCACCTGTTTCTTTATGAAGAACAGGCATCCCTGGTACATTTTCATCAAAGGTGACAAAAGCCCCTAAACAACAGAGAACATCTGTCACTGAGAAAAGGGCAGGAGCTTTGAGATAAGGGTGGATTGATGCTACTCTGGATGACATTTTCACAGACCTGATCCTTCCCCTCTGCTCCCCTCACGTTTCTGCTCCCGTTGGTAGACCTGGCTCTCAGGTCACCAAGGCACCGTCCTATTCCTGCTCTGCCCCAGGCACAGAGGTTCATCTTCTCCAGCATCACTAAAGCCATCCCTTTCCCCCTCATTCTGGCACTAAAACTCAGCTCTCTCAGGCCAGCCACCACTTTGGCATCCCTGCTGCTACACTCGGTCCTTTCGAGCAGATCTGAACCGCTGTGAAAATCAGCCGACTCCCTGAGCACTCGGAACACGCCACTCTCCTTTCAGTCTCCCTCCTGGCCTTCCCTTGTGCTCTGGATCAAGTTCAAGATTTCAGCCCTCATTTTCGTTGCACTTTACAACTCACGGCAATTACTGTTGGCTCATAATTGCTGTAACGATTCATCTATGGTAGTTATTCATCCATACATACCCATGAGCACACCTACGCACACCCCTGTACGTAAGCATGGTATGTGCTGATTAATGAAAGATAGAGGAACAATAAAAGCCAAATCAAGCATATATTTTTGTTCAGAATGTCAGATTTCGTGTTTCACAAAATCACAGCCACACCCATGCTAACCAACTGGGCCGTTGAGTTACAGAACAATACGCTGCATTGTATGGAAGGAAAAGAGCGAGTTCGGTATTTTGGTTCAAACAACTTTCAGTTTCTTGATAGTGCATTTCTTCTTGTCATTTCTCTACAGCACAGATATGTCCCAGATTACTTCGTAAACAAAGCAAAAATAATTTCTTTCATCCAACTGTGGCAGGAACTGAACAACTTAATCTGATCATTGTGTGCAAAGAAAATATTTCCAATGACGACATCTTCCTATGTCAATTGGTTTTTATTACAGATGTCATCTCGATGTGCCATATTAATGCAGCTCTTTCTTCTCATTTCAAGATTTTAATCTAAGTTTTTTGCTCTAATATTTTATTGGTTCAAAATACATGCTGTAAAATCCATGGCCATCAAATTTTCCTGTGAGCTAAAAATAAACTGCTCTTGTCAGATACAGTTAGCTGATAAAAAGTGTCAGAGACTTCTCTGAATTACTTTGATAACTTCCTGTTTATGTGGTACTGACCCTTGTCTAATAAAGATCTTTTACACTTGGAATAAGAGAAGATACTGCAGCATACTATTCCTTAATGGACAATGCTGATTACTTTTGAAAGCCTTTAATACATTTCCCATATTAGACATGAACAGATGTCAGGGATGTTGCCAAGTGAAATTTCTTTTATGCAATCTTGGCTTGTTGTACAATAATAGCCCTTTCTCAACATGGGAAAAAATTACAGACCCAACTAATTTCCTTGACAGGGAAGAGTTACATATGTTTTCCACTTGTAGTTTTTACGGCAAGTTTACAATTTTGCCAAACCTGGAACTAATTGGGACCATTTCCAAGAATGGTCCAATAAACTCACAATGTGTACAGCTAGCCTAAAATGCAGCAAATGATTGTTTGCTTTTACATTTTTTTTTCTAACAGGGAAAAGTTAGATTGCACAATTATTTCATTTAAGTTACTTAAACACTTACTGTTTCATATCCTCCCAGTTTTTGAGCAGCTTGAAACATAGTCCAAAGGTTAACTGTTAGAGGGACAATAAGTATTTAGATAAGCATTGCATTAACCAACATATTTCAAAGAAATGTAAATTAAACAGTTTTTAAATAAGAAAAATAGAGGAAAAAAGCTCACAGCCCCTCAAAAAGCTCCTGTGAAACATTTTCCAAGTAAGTATTTACACAATCTGAAGAGTAAATATTAACCCACACTCTCTATATATTTTTAATTACATAAAAGAGAACACACTTAGATTCCTTAACAGGACTGGAAAAATACACCGAGACAAAGGTAATGGGCTCATTTGACTTTGCTGATAAGAGGCAACGTGTAATGACTGTTGCATGTTTCCATAACTTTGATAATAAAAATTACTCATTGGGAAGAATGTTGCTTTTAATTATTTGTTTAATACTGATTTCATTAGGAAGCAAGCATGAGCCACACACTGGCTCACAGAGAAAGCCTATCGATTAAACAACAATATCCAGTATTTACTGCAGCTCTGATAATGGCCTCCATAATCAATAAACAATACGCTGCATTCTAACGGGTCCTGTGTGAATGAACCCAGAGGGAGCGCAAATGAGAATTACCATAATAATTATGGCATGGGTGGTTGTGCCTTGCCCACAGCTGTGGGGTCGGAGGGACAACTCAACTCCAAAGACGTGTTGGGAGATGCTTGTTTCTTCCTGCAGAACTTCTCTCATGTACTTCTCACCCTGGCCCACAGTCCCATGGGGCCACTGCTTGTTGCTGGTGTCTCGCTTATATTTTATTATTTTATTATTTATTTTTATTGCCAGAAGAAAAATTGATGTCTTAGCTCTACGAAAGGTGTATGCAGTATTCCACCAACAAACAGTGATTCCCCTTAGATGTGCTACCAATACTTCAGGCCAGACTCAGCGATAAGGCTGTGGACCACGGAGGACGGGATCTCTTCCTCTCCGGGGGATGCTCTGTTGTAGTGTTCGTACTCCTGCTTTCAACCAACCTATTTACATTGGCAATGTTTGCACGAGTCTTGCTGGACAAATACAGAGCCCTGTCCTGCAAACATTTCTGTTCTTCTCAGCGTACTCACTCTTGGCATTTCAGTATTTGCCGGATCAGGCCCCTAATTTATAGTGAATGTCAGGGAACTTTCAGTGTATTTCGGCTAAATGTTAGCAGAGGGCCCTACCCCCAGTGGGGAATTTTAGAAATAAGCTTGTCTTTCAAGCCCACCCTGTCCTCATGCTTGAGGGAATGCAGAATAAAACAGAGGGGGAAAAAAAAAATCCTCTCTTCGACACAAAACGTTCTGAAAGCCTCATTGAACCTTGTACTGTTTCAAAGCTATCAGGAGCTTTGCTTAGGCCTTGATTTAATCTGAATCAATGCATAATGCAACGAAGCTGTTCATAGTACATTAATTTTACTTCCATTTCAAGCAGCCAGTTTTCAGACAAACACTGTAATCATTCGGAGTTATATAAGTTTATAATGGCTGCTGGAGGCCTGTTGCAATCAGTGCCAATTGCTATTAGGTATGTAAATTGTTATGTAAAACATACAGGTTTGACATTCTTCATCAAAATAACACATGGTTTTAATCTGGGAGATAAATTAGAGTAAATAATATTTCAATGCATAGAGTTTTCCCTTTAAGGAAATAAAGTATCCTTCAACCTATAGATAAGAAGGAAAAGTACCCCCATTTACAGCTTTTGTTGGTAACAGAAAGATCTACATTGCACTGCAATATTTATGTAAAATTTAGTTACAACTGTATCTTCCCCACATACAATTGCTTTACAGATTGTGGCATTACAAACTGTACATGCCAAAGCAATTCTAAACATTGTATTCTGCATTAAATAGATACAGTCTGGTTTTATATTCTCCACAGTCAGTAATTTATTATCTATAAACACATTTTGGGGCTTAAAAATACGATCCTTTTTGTGCCGTTCTTGACCATTTTTAAATGTCTTCCTTTAATATTTGTCCTTTCATAAAGAACATCTGGGCACAATAAAGATACGTCATATTATTAACTCAGAAGAAAGGCATTACAGACACTGCAGATTTACAAAACAGAAAACTACAGAGTTTTCAACATGCCTATTTCTAGTCATAATCAGTGGATTTAAACCTATAAATATCTGGCAGCAACTACCCCAGAAGGAAGAGATGCAAATCTAGGCATAAGACAGTGAAATGCCTGGACTGGAAAATGTGTAGATATAAACGTGGTCCCCCCATCCGTAAGGCTTTAAAATAGACTTCGCGTGCAAATGCTTTCTCCAGAGAAGCCAAACCATTCTAAAATGCCAACAAGAAAGTGAGAAAAAGGATACTTACTCTGCTTAAAACCTAAATAGGGTATTCGTTCAATTGGTGTTTTCCTTTCTTTCATATATTTATAAAGAGCCACAAGGAAAGCCTGCTCATCAGCTCTGCATTCTTCACCTACGGCAATCTTTGATTTATCCTCACTTGAGCCTTTTTTACAGTTGCTGTTGTTACTCTTGGGTTTGGGCAAAGCTGACTTAGCCTCACATTTTACCTGGGAAAAGAAAAGACGTCATATCAGATCTGGGTAACCTTTAATTTTCACTTAAGGTATAAAAACCCTCTCCTAAGCAGAATGGATTGTTGAAAAAAAATGGAGGCCAAACCATACAACTGTGTTTGAGGGGAAACAAAGGAAGCTATTTATAGAGCTAAATGTCTTGTTCTGAATCTTAGTCACAACATTTTTAAATAGCCACATCTTTAAATCATTATAACCCATTGGTAATGCTCTCCAGATCTGCATTTTTATGACTATACATTGCTATGTCACAGACAGCTCCCATCTCTCACATACACTTGCCATTAGCAAGTCTAATAATAACCTTAGTTCCAGGATTGACACTGAGCATTGTCAACTCCCGTAGACAACCCTTGGAGCTGAGGGTGCTCAGCCCCTTCCAGGAACGCTCGAGCAGCCAGCTCTGAAACAACACATTTTTCTCTCCTTTGGCCCACCAAAAGAGATGCAAACTTTGGCAAGCCTTACCGAGGCAGATCGGAGGCTCTGCTGTAGCACGGACTTAAGTGGGGCTGAGCATCTGCCTAAACTTAAGCAAAGCCCCTAGTATTGAGCAGAAGGAAGAGGCTGGTAGCCGGAACCTTTCCCAACAGACGCCAGCAGCCCCAGTGCATACGACTCCCAGAGCTCCGGGTCTCCCACCAGCCACCCTGGCAGCTCCGTGCCAGTCAGGACGTCAAACTGGGACCGCTTTACCTCTCATCAGTATTCAAACATGGGGAAAAATGTCCAGTGAGAGCGGCTTAATCCTGCAGTCCTCCTGAAGATAATCCTCTCATTGAATCGAGCAAATCACAACTCCGGCATTCGCATAATTTATGTATACAAAAAAACAAATAGCAGCATCTTGCGAACTGACGTTTAAAAGCCATCCATGACCAAGACAGGATCGATACATTTCCAGTGAAATACTGGAAGTCCTCTAATACAGAGCAGTGGAGATAGTTACACATATTTTGGGTTTGCACTGTCCCTCCAATGCTTTCGGGTGCTGCTCCATGCCCCATCCAAGACGTGTCTTTTGTGCTCCCAGGGGGAGCAGGGGAAGTACAAGAGCCAGAATTTGATATTTTAGAAGGACAGCAGAGGAGAGCAGGGTATCATGCTGAACAGGAAGGCAGGAGCTCATAGCCAAGTAAGTCATTGACTCTCGTTCACTCTCCCCACTTCCAAACCAGGTGCTTCCTGGGTACTTGTTGACATTTTGGAAGTGCTATGCAGAGCATTACGTAAACGCTTGTAAACAAACATCTCACTGGAAAGACTATGATATGTTTATTTTATCTCAATAAAGCTACCCTGTGTTCAGGCTCAGGGAAAGCAAAACCTTTTATACTCCTCCACGGTATTAACTCTGTAGAAAGCACTGACTTAAGGTTAGCTGCCTCCATAGTTTTCCACAGAGGCTGGACAAAGCAACACTAGCTCCTATCCAGAGGGGAGAAGTGGCCGTGATTTTCCAAGGTAATGGATGCTGCTGAAAAATCTCCCTGGTGGACACTGCACGGTACAGGCTCGCTCCTCCGAGGCAATGCTGCAGGGACTGGGAAATGGATTTCCTGTGGGATTTTCCTTGACCACTTGCTGCTAAGTTTGTCTGCTGCACTTCTCGATATTCTCTGTCTGCGTGGTTCAAAGAGGTATTGTCTTCCTATGACACAAGACACCATGCTTTGCCTTTTAGCAATAGATGTGCTCGTTGATTAAACTTCTGTAAAAATCCTGGGTTTCATCCAAAACTCAGTGGAGCTAATGGGATTTTTTTCCTGTTAAATGAACTTTGGATTTCCTCATCCACTTTTCAGTTCAGAGCTGTAATCCCTTGACTTTTTTATTTTGGCTCCTCGCAAAATTATTTAACAGCTTCCACTTAATAAAGTTTAGATTACATTGTCACAGTTTTCAATGCTATACCAAACACTGGGTTAGCACTTCTACTATTAACCCATTTGCAATAAACTTAGGATTCTTAATTTGAGCTGCAAATTTGTTGCAAGCCCAAACTTGGAACAAGTTCACTGAACCTGGGAACAGTTCTTCAGTTTGTCACCCCCTTGCTAAGTCAAGTCAAGTCAATCAACCAATCATCTGGTTAGCGAACTAATGGCAAGGGATGCTACTCCCAAGGAGACAAAAGGAAACAAATGACATTAAAAAGCCGTCAGGAGTGAAAAAAAACATGTTAACACACAACCGCCTTCTCTCCAGGGTACAGCAAAGTGAGGTCAAAGCACCTGTGGAACTCAAAGGTGTCAAAATGCAATAGATGGACTCCAAGCAATGGCAAGTTCAACGAAGCTTTGATGAAGGCTGCAATGCTTCATCTGCTTAGGGTTCAAGGCACAAGCCTCACTTACGGAACCTCTCCGCTGTCTGACAGGAGATACGGATGAATGCCATGATCAATGATTAACGAGAACCAAAAGGGCCAAATGCCATTCTGGGTAACACCGGTGTAAATCCAGCATAAACATACAAAACTCAGTGACAGCAATGCCAGATTTGCACCAGGCACCACAAACGACCTTTCTCTCTCAAAACACGATTTTGAATCCTCGTAGAGGGCAAGGACCGGAAGAAGGTCCCGAACACAGAGTTTTGCTTGGCTCTGCTCTCTTTTCTGGTCTGCTCATGAAGCCTGAACGACTCCATTACAAAGGAACAGTTCGATTTCTGCAGGAGGAGTTAAAGCTCTTTCATTGCAGTGTGAGGCCTCCAAAAGGAAACAGGGCTAAGGCCCCAACAGGCAGCCCAGCGTGGCGGCGTGGATAAGCTGGGGGTGTTCTGAGATGGGCTCTGGGAACACCTGACCACCTCCTACTGTGCGTTCCATCAGAAGCGTATGATCCAGGTCCAAACGGCCGGTGGACACTCGTGGGTACCCCCGTGTGTCTGTCTTCTGCCGGAGGTCACGCACAACACAGACCACCATGGATCTGCATTTTAGAGTTTCTGTCAGATAATGGCTGAGGTGCTCAGAATAAATCTCTAGGTCTGAAGAGCATGCCGGGCCACCCGTGGCCACAGGAAAAGCATATCCTGGTAAATTTTAAATTTCCCAGATCTTGCTGTACAAATGAAGTGAGAGATTCCCTTTAGCATTTGCACTAGGAGATGTAACGAGTAGATTCATTTGGGGACAATTTCCGTGTTTAACAAGTTAATCCTTTCAGCTCTTCGAAATGGTCAGATCAGCCAGTTGTAAAAAGCCCTACAGTGCACTTCTGCACACTTTGGATGGGAACACTCTTTGGGAGCTCGAAGCAGGTATGACGAGTCTCACGCTGGAGCCTACAAGTCCCAAAAGCACGTCCAGCACTGATGACACGTGAAGCATGAAAGCTTCCAGAGTCCTGGGAGTGTTGGGAGAGAAGAGCTTGATATAAGTCTCTCTAGGAGAGCTGATCCTGACTCGTATTCTTGTGATTTTAACATTCCCAGCCTGGGAGGGAACCCCCCGGGGTCTTCCCCAGGAGGTACTGAAATAGACGCAGTGACCAGCGAGGACATCAAAAGCAAGAAACGGTTCACAAAAGACCCACTTCCCCTGGCAGCACCTGCAGGTCCAGGACAACATCGTCTGTCATGCTATCGCTCTATTTTTAAGCCAGCTACACTGGAATTTATTCAGAGTCGCTCTTACCCAACCAAACGTTCTTCTGTGTCAGGTAACAGTAAAAGCCCACAAAACGACCTGCTCATGGTTCAAGGTAAACAAGCCTAATGAGAACTAAGTTGTAAGAAGGTACAAAGCTTTCTAGCCACTGGCAGCTGGGAACATGAAATTCAGCAAGTCATTACAACCACCTGGCTTCCATTGCCCTCGACAGGCTCAAACCCTCAGTCATCAGAATGCCACTTCTGCCATTTTCCAACCCAAACCGTACAGCCACCGTGTCTCCATCAGAGCCGTCACCCTGCCTCCCAAGAAATGAGGCTGCTGTCAAACACCAGGTACCATGATCTGAGGATGAAAGCAGCAGAACTTCTGGTCAAAAGGGATTTTAGCTGGAACAGGAATACGGCCAGGACCGCTGCCAAAATGTTTCAGCATCTGACAGAAGTGGATTTGTCCTGTTTACACTAGCAGTGTTCAACCCTGCTCTCCACGGACCCGTTGTCAGCATTAATTGGAGATGGAGTACGGACAGAGGAGAAAAACTGATCGTGAAGCTCAACATGGAGCCTGAGATGACGACTTAACATCCCAACTGTTCCCAACAATGAGAAGACCATAGGTGGACCTCCATTCTCCCCTTCCCCAAACACTCTTTCCCTCCTTCCCTAGTAGGGTCTGTATAAAGTGCAATACTTCCGCTGCAGAGGGTTTCTGATTCGGTGTTCTCCTCTTTTTAAAGTATATCCACAGCCCTGAGATGCAGATTGATGTGAAGAGCCATGGTGAAGTCAGTGTGACTACATGCAAGGACATTATATCATGAGCATGTCTATTATTTATAATGAAATTAAGCTGGCCAAGATAATTAATGCTATTAATATCTGCACAATGATGAGCACAGTATGACTAGATAAATAGGTGGAATTACTTCTTATCTGAAATATCCTCCCATTTGACTAGTAGGGTGAACCCAAATATAAACAGAGAGGATAAACGATTTGGTATGAAGTGTAACTGTTGTTTTCAATTATCTAATACCTATATATCAGGTGCTGAAGAGGCAGAACTACTCTTGCTACAGTCCTGGATGCTCTGACAACGCAGTCCATGCAGCAGCTTGCTGGTAATATTTTAACATGAAAAACGGGTTGGGGAAAGGGGGAACTGAGGCAAATTGAGACATTTTCACACCACAGATTTTGCACATTCTTCCACAGAGCAAAAACATTCAGGCAAACTCTATAGTGTCTGGCAGGACCTCGCAACTCAACACACCAGGCTCCATTGCCTTCAACCATGCCTGTCTAACACGATAGTACAGACTCCAACCGAGCACAATAGGGCACAGAAAGAAGAGAAACAGTGACTTAAGGGCAGAGCTTCATCATGAACTTCAGCCTCTTTAATCGCCATCAACAGAAGGCACAATTTTAACTGAACTCCTAGGGAGGAGGAGGAGGTGGAATTTAATTTGCCTTCCTCTGAGAAACTGAGAGCAGAACACTTCCACTTGACCTCTTTAACCTCCTAATCTCCCAGGACATTCACTGCCTACAACAATACCAATGCAAACGGATCTATAGATCCACTGTATTTCCTAAAGACATGGGCACAACAATGGAAGTGTTCTTCAGATACACATCCATCTAATTTATTGAAACAATGGATTCAGGAGGAGTTGGTCTAAAAATTCAGTCTATGCAAACCTGTTTATCTCAAAAGTATCACAGTGACAAAGTTCTGCCTCAGATAAAAATCTACAAGTATTGCTCTAAGTAATTTTCCATCTTCACATCTTACAGTTTCAAATTAAATCACTCTGAAAGAAGCCATTTGTGCTGCCCTTTTTTTTTAAAGAGAAAACCAAATTCCTATTTAAAACCACACAGACAACATAGAAAATAGGATATAAATTACACTACAGAAACTCAATTTTAAAATATTTTAAGGAAAATATACAAACCCATAAATATCTAAAAGATTAAGTCTATAAACACAAATCAATGATCCAATTTTTACTTGCAGTATGGGCTAAGCACTGCAGCACATACAGACGACCCTGTAAAAGCAAGCACTATTCAACAAACCCTGGAACATGCAGCTCACCACTAAGAATTAAAGAAACAGCCCAGATTTTGTTTTAATTTCGTACTGCATTTCTGCCTTTATATCTTTTTTTTTTTTTTAAATTTAAAAACAGTCAATATCTTAACATCGGGGTAATGTCGTTTGTGTGTGCTTCTTAGAAACCATTACTGAAGCGGCTCTTGTTTCATAGTCTGTTTATCTTCAAACTTATATTTAGAAGTACATTGTAACAGGGTGAGCTGCTCCCAGGTTTATTTTTAATTCGAAGATACTGTCACAAACTATGTTTGTGTGTCACAGAATGTGAAAACTAACACTAGATGCCAAGAAAGCTTAAGCACTACCATTTACCAACAAGCTGATAGCATTAGGTTGTTAGGTGATTATAGTTGCTGGTAACTTTGAACACAGCCACGATTTAAAGTGAAGAATAAAATACTGAAAAAATTACATTTATCTCTTCAAGAAAATAAGTTACATTCTAAATTTGAAACAGCATGCTGGGAAACAAAGGCAGGGCTGTACCTAAAAAAGGAGCGTGTACTGAAAAGAGTATTATTAAGTGATTTACCTTGGCAACAGCTTTGCTTTCAGAATTATTGTTGGAATCCTTAATGCCATTTAATGAATCTCTTCTCTGTGGGCAAGGCTTCTTTTTGCGCGGTCTGCCTTTAAGATTTGGCGCTGAAAATTAATGGAGAACAATTTAAGCACATTGTCTTATACTGGCTTCTTAACAGCTGAAGGCACAATAAATAATTCCACTACAATCAATCACAGAAATGTACAAATCTGTCTAAAGTAAACGCTTATTACGAGACTCCCATCCTCCATGGGTTATATCTTGACACACTATACGTTTCTACAGAATATTCCCCCAAGGCTAATCTATTCTACTTTCACATAACTAATTAATAAAAAGTCAAACACTGGTCTCCGAAGGACTCAGAGAGAAAGCACAAATATTTCTCCATGGTACAAAAAAAACCAAAATAGAATATTAATAGGTAACTTTGCATTAATCAGCCTGCTGCATTTACTATTTCTAAACTTCAAGTAAGAGTACTAACTACTACTTCCAACTTTGGGAAACATCTGGTTTTGGAAACGTTCTGAAATATTGAAATCCTTACAGCTCCAAGAACTGTTTATATATCCTGTCATTCTTGTCAAAGTTCTCCTAAAAAAGTTAAAAAAAAATAAAAATACCCCCGAGTCCTGAAATGGATCAAAAAACCCCTTAACAACTAGTTCTGGAAGTTGACAAGTACTGAAATAAGTGATTGATTGTTTCATAAGGGTTACATACCACACATATAAATTAACATGAATCACTTTCAGTTTTGTCCAATTCTTAAGATAAAACAGCTCTGAAACAACACAGTGACTAAATACTAACCGTGCTGAGCCATACGTAGAATAGGATATGGATCATCATAAAAACCATCAGACTCATCTTTCAATAGTGGTTTTACAACATAAATTATGATCACATATAGAAATAATAGATGAAGCAGATGTTTGCTCATTATTACGTGTCCTGCCTGCTTTCAGATTTAAAAATCAGCCTCCGACTACTATGGCAACATTTAAAATGATAAACATTTATTAACTAATGACTGTACCGAAGAAGATAATTTCCTTTAAACCTTTAATTTCTAGGTAACCATTGTTTTCATTACTTAAAGGGATGATTAGAACAATGTCAGAAATCTAAACACCACAAACCTCTTGAGTGCCTTCTAATTGTTTCTAATCTTACATTTGTCACACAGTAAGCCAGTGGTTTCAGGACATTTTACATTTTAATTAGTTTGCAAACACAATAAAGGGTGCTAATTTGATTTTATAGTTTGAGTAACAGTGTCATATTTGGTCTGTTCAGAGAAAAAGAAAAGCCATGGGTTTAAAATCAAAAGTCCAAAAGACACATCCTTTTTCTTCCCCCAGCACTGGCACACAGTAAATATATATATATATATATATGCATGTGCATATGTGTGTAAGTCTATAATTGTGTCTATATAAAAATATGTTTATCTCCCTATAGAAACATCTCCATCTATCTCCAGTGAAGCACATTCTGCTTATTGAAAAGTACTGCAGAAAGCAATTCTGAAATTGTCATCTGAGGCTAACATGCAAAATCAAACAAAGAGAGAAAGAAATTATTACCCATTCCAGTCGACAAACATCTGCCTGATTTATATCTGTACTCATGAATGCGACAGCATGTGACTGCACACTACGTCGCTGGAAGTCTCGACTTGGTGTGGATGTCAGTCTTACACAAAATGAACACTGAGAGTATTTGCTCCGTGCTTACAACTCCCCTCCCCCCGCCGCTCCATTACTCATCTGCAGAGAGGCGAGCGGCTCGGCGGGAGCGTGGGACGAGCTCCCGGGGCCCGGCTGCCAGCCCTGGTCCCAGCTATAAACCCCGCTCAACCCGCCGCCTTTGATGCCTTCCCAGTGCCTACTGGTTCGCGCACACCTCTGCGATGGGACGGACAGGTCCTTGGCCACCGTCAGCCCCGCTAGTTGCACCTCCTTTAAAAAGGCATTGAAAAAACAGAAATGCTCTCTCAATGTACTATGCTGGCACTAAAACATCAGCCTTTGGATCAATGGGTCCCTGACCCGGTCCGAGAAATGGCCAGAGAGAGATGTGGCTCAGCTGAGACCAAATACACTTGCTTGTGAATTGCTTTTTTTTTTTTTTAAAAAAAAATAAACAAACTAGTTCAAGTCTCAATGTTTTCCAAACATACTTGTTGTCCTGGGTTTTGGCACTGCACTTTGTATCACAATATAAAGCACTCCTCATGTTTTGCTAAAAGCTTTAAAAGCAAGAAGGCATTTGTTCCTGAATTCCAGGTATATTGAGCTTGCATATAAACGCTGTTTGACTTGGAGCCTGCCATGGCAGCGCTGGCACTAACCCACCACAAATGGGGTATTTGCATTCTGCCCGTGGCTCGGGAGCGCAGCGGGAAGGTCTCTGCAGCACACACGGGGACCGTCCCGCACCCAGCACCGGGCCACTTCACAGCACTTCAAGCCATTCCAGATCAGACGCACAATTAAGAAGAAAGCAGCAATCGGAATTAATACCAGAAGAGAAGGTCCTTGCCTCTGGTATCTGCTCCGTAAGAGAAAACATTTGAAATAGTTCCAGTCACACTTGAAACAAAGCCATTAACATTTGCTCCCTAAATCGTTACAAATAAATGCATTATTTGAAGATTATTTATACTTCAGCCATATCCATTTTGTTCTCTTGAGCTAGGAAATATGACTAGCACCAAAGGAATCATTTACGAGTCACATACTTGTTTTAACTCTTCCCATCTTTTGTTTCATTTATGACATATTCATGAGCACACTGCAGATTTTTTGCATTTGTTATTCATAATTATTTTAAAGCAATTTTACACACGTTGTGGACTAGTCCCAGTCAGTTTTCCTGATGACATTGGATGTTCAATATGTACTGAACAGCTAAGTGAATATCCCATGGTTTTTTGTACTTTCTGGTGGAAAAGGACTTCTGGCATGACTACCTGAGAATACCTGAAACAACTCCATTTCTTCATGTTGGTGCATATGGCTTTCAAATACATTTTGTCAAAGCGTTTGTGGCAGCTAGACCTGATAACTTGTACATTCCTAGAAGGTGAGAACATAAGCAAAGCAAATTAAAGAAAAAAACTGAATAAATAAGTACAGAAAAAAGTTTGTATTTATTTGCCACCTCTTTGGTCTAAGTGCCTGAAACAGGCATATGAGAGATAGGACATGCTACCAGTTTAAATACTTGCTTTCCCGTGTCTTTGACAATGTTTGCTTTTGCCATTTCTTTCTGCTCTTCCTTCCTTTCTTTTTCCATCCTGATGTTATCTAAAAGAGGGAAAACTCAGCTACTGGTATGTCCACTGGGAGCCTTGATGGGCTGCTGGGAACTTTTTTACCCCTACTTGGGTGTGACTCGAAGGATGGATATTAGCACAGCGTAGGTGCCCTGTGCGCTCAAGGTTTGGGATGCAAACCAGAACACCCCCACTCCTGCAATCCGCAGGTGACAACACCCCGGGAGAGCAGAGCTGCTGCTGCTGCTGAACGCGGGGACCGACGGAGGGCTGTAAGCAGAGAGGTACACCCGGTACAACAGAAATGACCCAAACCTCCAAGTTCAGACCTCTGGAAGCAAAAGGGCATTCATCCACTTGAAGCCCGCACACGCCAGTGCCTCGCTGACTCGAGGAGCCTCTTCTTGAGATTACAGCTCATCCCAAGTTTGCTAGTCATCACAAAGGGCAAGGTCATCTAGAAGACGGCAATGCACAATTGTCTTCCCTGCAAAATCTGCCGGTGCTATAGCAATCTAGAACCCAGCAGGAAGAGTCACTTCACCTGCTGAATCCAGGCACGTGTTCCAGGTATGACCAGGCCGAACACAAGCAGTTCCAGAAAGCACACAATATGAGCCAACACTCCTCGTGTTTTGAGAGCTGGAGGAGCATGAGTGCTCCCCACCTTGGGCTGGTTATCTTTCCCATCAATGTCACCATTGTGCCTGCTACCTATACCCATCAAAAGGAGTTCAGAAGGACATTTCGGCACTCCTCGGATGCCAGTTTTATACCAGCATGTTGCTTCTTTGCTTCCTTCAGAGCCCACCGACCTGGCTGGCCCCGCAATGCACCCACCCCAGCCTGCACTGTTGAGGCTGAGGCTGTAACGTGGGGTTTCATGAGGAATCAAGCAAGAATCCAAGATGAACAAAGATCTAATTCAAGTGCAAGCATTTGTAACTGTAAAGAACAAAAGGTATGATTATTAACTAGGATGCATGTGGTGTGGACTTTGTTTTTCAGCTGACTACTACTTGGTGGTAGAAGTGCTCCTGATTAAGTGAAAGCGTGTGAAATGGATATGTCACAAATATCAACAGTTACCCAAGCCATGATGACAACCCTATCTTAACAACTCTTCCCATTCTGGAATACGTCTTATTGCCATCTCAATTGTGAATTCTCAGGCAAAATAAAATAATTTATAGGAATCTGAACAGAAACAGGAATGTTTTCTTCTCCTCCATGTTTGAAAGGGTCCCTAGGTGTTATCTGGAAATAGGTAATCACCGCAAATCACACTGCCACTTCCTCTGTGCAAATCCTCATCTACATGCACACCTGCCTTTAAAAAAACCAAAAGCATTTAGTCTCTGATGTAACGTAAGTGACCTCAGTAATGTGAGATTAAGATTTAAACACTTTTTTTCCTCCTATATGGAAACTTGTATCTTGCCTACTTCCCCCCAAACCGTGGTTGAGCTCTGCAGTGCCAAAACACCAGCAATGCCCTGCACGTTTTTATTACAAACCCTCACACCCGAGAGGTTAAATGCAAACCCTGTGTTTTGCATGGCACGGTGAGTTAGACTGTCTGTAGATGCAGACTGGCAAATCTTTGCTGACTGAAATGTATCCCGGGAAGAAGGTAACCTGGTGATCCCAAAGCCTGTTCTTGTGAGCTATGGATCACCATAATCAAACAAGGAGAATCCAGAGGCACCTGCAGCAGAGAATTAAAGACCAGGTATTAGAGATAAACTCAGTAGCAGGTGAAAGAGAAGCACCCAAGAATGGGAGCTGCTGACGTCAGCCATGATTAAACACTACATATGGTGGAAAAGCATAGATTGCCACAAGCAGACAGCACCTCCACCAGCCACCTTCTTTACCCCAGGAAGGGGAGATGATTGCTGGACTTACCATCTCCCTGTTATCAAGTCATCCTCACTTGAGCCACATCCATGCTGAGAATGCAATGTACTATGTACACACAGCCAACCAACAAATAGGAGACAATAGCTGTTTTGGGGGTACCTGACTTTAGCAGGTTAGTTACAATAGAATTATCTCTTTTTTAGGAGCCTGATTATCATTGGAAGTCAAATGATTTCAAGCCTCCCCACAGCACTGTTCTCTAGATACACATATTTTGGCTGATGTAAAAGATGTGTTGTTATAGGAAGGGTGTTAAAAAAATAGTGGCCTTCACATAGCTGAGGTCAAGCTATGTTGGCACTTTGTCAAAATCAGTGGTGTAGCCAAGAGTCTTTAATGAGCCTGGAATGCATTACCTCATCTGTCATACCTGGATCACTTACTCATGCTGAGTCCAAAATAACCTTGGACCTTGCTGGCTGCTCAACAAACCATGTAAGTAAACAGTACTGTACTCATGCCTAAAACATGTACCTTTTTCTTGCTCACTCAACATTACTTATTCTAGAGAACATCTAAGCAATTGTAATGCCCACGATCAAAGTTCTTGCCTTTCCCAGGCTCCTCTGATCTACATAGCTATTTCCTGGTACTACTTTTGATTCTGGCTTGCGGGTACTCCAGTTTCTCAGAAACACTTCAAAAGTGAGGTGGGGGAGGAAGGAAAAAGGAAGGATGGCCATTGCCATATTTTGCTGAGGAACATGCTGGGATAGCTGCTCAGCATTGCTAATGCACTTCGAACTTACACTGCCAACCAGATTCTGGCTGCCTGTTGGTTTTGTGACCATGTTTCTATCCTGTGCAAGGATGAAGGAAAAGGAAGGAACAACAGCATTTTTGCCAACTGCAACAGCATGACAACACAAAAAACTCAACTGAGCTTGTAAAAATGCCCAGGAGCATTGGCAAAGAAGGGCCAGTGGAAGATCTGGGCCTACGTTTAGGGTGGGCTTATAAAGTCAAGTGAGCTCTAAACTGGAGAGGTGGGAATTCACCAGAGGGAGGTAATCACAAAGCCGGGATTAAGGTGGAGCACTGGAAGGTGCAAGAAGTTAATCAACAGGGATGTGCTGTGGTGCTGGGTTCAGAAGAGAAGTGTGCTTGCATGAGGCAAGCTGCAGCACACCCGCTAAATGCATCAACAGTCCCTCCTCCCTGTAGGACACCTCACAGAACATCTCCTCGCAGAATCCTCTTGTGCTGTGCCAGGCCTTCATACGTCTTCCAGTTTTCACACACATGCCCAAAAGCTGTGACACCAGAATACTTGGCCCTAAGCTGCAAAACCATTGGTAGATACAAAACAGACAGGAAGACTTTCCCTCTTAGGCAGGTGGAAGCAGCAGGACTTATCAGATCACAGATGACCGTGATTCAGGGGCCAAACAGAAGCTGGACATGGCATACGGAAATGCCCAGCCAAAGTCAAGACGAGAAGAATGCTCCCAGATCTCCAAGGAAATCCAGAACTGACCATGCCTTCTGGCAGGTGGCAAATAGCTGGTTGCTGGGGACACCCCTAAAGCAGCCCGGCAAAAGTTAGCTCTTGGCTGAAAAACATGCTTACATGTTGCACCTTTTAAAAAGTAAAGAACAGAAAGTTAACAGTTTTAATGGTTTTAACACTTACCCCTCTAGGGGGCTTCTGGCATTCTGTAATATCTCATAGTTAAGAAAAGCATATTGCTATATTTAAGCACAACCCCAAAAACTGCTCAAAGGTTAGTTAGTCTCACGTACTGTTCTGGAGTCTCAGCTGCTCCCTTGATTTCCTCATCACCTCCATCTCTTTGTTTTCTCTCCTTCACCTCATTCCCTTTTCCGCATCCTGAGTTCAGTATCTTACATTTCATTTATTTTCCTTTCGCCCCTCAAAGTTTATTTAAAAGCATCTGCCTCCTGGGAACAGGGTCGCAGGAGGGCCTGTGGCATTTATCGCCCAGGCACACTGAGCAGAGCTGATGAAGAAAAGCAAATTGCAACCAAGCTGGTACTGCACCAAAGGGCCAGAAACTCTACAGGATCCTAAGTACATCTTTGGAAGACAGGGATGAGCACCTACCAACAACAAGAGCTCTTACACAGCCTCTCCACAACACACACACCCCTCTTGCTTACGCTGCAGAGAAAACAATTTCAATATTAATACTATTTGAATAAACACTTGTTTATTTCTTTCTTTATAACTGAACATGCCAGACCTGACCCGGAAACTCCAGAGTGCAGCAGCAAACAACCTTGCAGGGAACACTGAGGATCCACGCTGCTTTCTAACCCACACAGAGAAAGAGCAGGCTTGTGTAGCCATTTCTGAGAGTTTTGTTTTGGAAATGAGATATCCCATGCTCCATGTGGGGAAAATCAATTTGCTACCTCTCTAAAGAAAACATTCCTCATTTGGAAATAAGTGAAACAGACACTTCCTTGTGTGGATTAATGTGGAGACATATGACTTGCTGCAGACTGTTGTTTTGACCCCCCTCCTGACCAGACAATCTCTGAAAAAAGCAAAAAGGTGGTATTTTTCATGGATTACAGTTCAGACTAGCATTGCTTTTAATAGAAGAGTTACAGGCATTGCAAATACCAGGTTGGCCAATTATGCCAAAAACTGAATGTTTTTTGTTTCCATGGAAGACAGGACAAGCTTCAGGACGAGGCTTGGAGTCTTGTTTTCTTCATTTCAGCATGGTTGGAAGCTAAGACTTTTGCTTGATCTGGGCTTCTTTATGTCCTGCTGACTAACATGGGTTTAAAAAAAAAATGGAAAAAGTTCGGGGTTGGTTGGTTGGTTGTTTTTAGACAGAATCTATTCATGTGTTAGAAATTACAAAGTGTGGTAAATTGAAAAGGGAAGCTGAAGACTTCAGAGAAAAATCTATGCCTGACAAATACGGACATTCAAGGAGACCTTAGAGTGGATTAAAATAATAATAATAAAAAAATCCAGTGTAGGCCTATCACTGCTTGCAGATGACAGGACTGTTATTAATAATTCAAAAGAAGCAGAGGTGTTTGGTAAATATTTGTTCAATTTTTGCAAAGAAGCCAGATGATATGCTTGCAAAAGAATATAATTAAAGCCAGTCAATTGACTTGGTTTTACACAAACCAGATCTTAAAACAACAAAAAAGAAAAACAAACAAAGCACCTTATTTTATAACTTGAAAGTACAAGCTTGGTTAGAGAAACTAGCTGCACACAGAGAACTTACCTGCATTTCTTTAAGACAGCTGATTTAATACTAGATAACACTTTGATTACAAAACACCACTACATAATTTTATTCAAGCATATATTAAATGGATTAAGAACTGGCTAAATGATAAGAGTTAAAAGCAGGCATCAGTGGGGAATTTCTATTAAATGAAAATATTTCTGGTGGGATTCCACAGGGGTTGCTCTTAGCCTTGCTAGCATTCAACATTTTTGTCAGTGAAATAAATATAAGGTCCCCGACAGTAACATTCACACTGACACAAGGACTGGCACAATGCTAACACTGAGTCATACAAACGAGTAATCAGAAGCAAAAACAGACCACGCAAGCTCTTCAGTACAGCTTCAGCACGAAACCTGCGAGCAAGGACTCCAGGTCCCACTGGCCAAGCCAAGGGTGGCACTTCAAAGGCCACCCCCCCACTGGAAATTAAATATACCCTGGCAGGAAGACGCTGCGGCCAAAGAGAGGTCTGTTTTCAAGAGGGAGGTCTGAACAATTCAAGCTGTGCTGGGTTTGAGCAAAAAATGACTGAGAAGTGACTTCACCAGGTAATACGAGTGGTGCTCAGAAGCGCGGAGGCACAACCAGGCGTGCCTAGGCACTGCAGCCCACAGACGTGATCTAATGCCCGTATGCAAAGGCACACATACGACCAGCTTTCAGAAGACCTTTTAGGAAAAGCCTGAGCCACACACAAGCCGGTGTGCACGGTGCAGGAAGAAACGTAAGCAATTTGAGGGTCTCTGTCAGCCACGGCGAGGGTCGGGTCCGGCCGGGAGCGCCTCGCCGCTGCGGGCGGCCACAGCAGCCTGGCTGGCTGCACCGAGCCGGCGTCCAGCTGTCTGGCTGTGGTCCTTGCTCAAACAGCTGTTTCCCTTCTCCTTCAGAAAAAAGGTGGTGAACTGGATGAAAGCATTTGCCGGTAATTTTGGCCGATGAGCCACTACTTGGGGTTCATACCAGATTAGATGACTCAGTGGTTCTTCTGGTGAGAAACTGCTCGAGTATAGGATGAAATACAGCAAAGCACTGTGCTGTGCAGGACAAGGCACACGAGGAGCTGCAGCCTTGATTCAGCAAAGTACATGCCTGACTTGTAAAGACCTGGAGCATGCAAAGACCTCTGATGACCTCACTGGGCTATTCACATTTTGAGTCTGAGCCTGTGTTAAGCATCGAACACGACCAAGCCAGCATGACTCCCTCTGTCACCAACGGGAAAGAAGCATTCAAGCTCCGAACAAAGAAATCGGCATATCTCATCATGAAACACCTTGTGCTCGGGCAGCATCACAGGATCAGACATGGGTTCATCAAGTTTCCCTTTCCCTCAGAAATCTGCAGTTGATCTCCAGCCTCCAAGCCCTCTGCCCCCAAAGGTCACTGCCTGGGAAGCTGCACCCGGCGGACAGGGGCTTCACTTTGTGTGGGAGGGTCACAGCAATACTCAAGAAGTGCATGTCTGACTTCTCAGAATCATCTGGGGAAAAAAAAAAAAAGGAAAAAAGGCAAAGAGAGGCACACGCGGATTATGTAACAGCCAAGACAAAAGCGGTGCAAACACGGCAGCGAGAAGTGAAAATGCACAGCGAACCCATGCGAGTCAGCCTATCCCATCGAAAACTCCGCAGAACACCACCCAAGGTAGACTTCCCATTAGAGGGCTTTAGAAAACAACAGGCAAATGCGAACACACAGCAAATCTTAAGGCGACATTCCTAGCAATATTTCCTTTTCTTTCCAGTAAAAGTCAGCGTTTGTGAAATTGCTGTCTAGCAGAGTCAGCAGGGCCCAATGGAGACGTGACCTACATACCTCAGAAATACAATAGATACATAGCCAGTCATATCCACACAGATTTACAGATGAGATGGGATAATTGACTGGTAAAGGATGGACACTGTGCACAAATCTAAACAGGCAGAAATTAATGCAAGAAGCAAAAAAACCGGACAGTTTCCTGAGACCTCACTTGTGGTAATGACAACAGCAGGTAGGAAGCTATGATCATCCAGTTACGTACAACGTGAAAACAGCAAATATATTATTTAAATCTCTTGCATTTCTGATTTGTAACTGATTATGTAAGTTTGTTTGTTTTTTTTTTAGTGTAAGAATAATTTCCTTTCATTTTTTTTTTTCTTCGCACTTGATCATTGCACTGCAAAGTAATCAAAATCTGTTAGGCATAATCAACCTGCATGAAGATATTACTAAAGTGACATGCAGAAACTAGAGAGTGAGCTCCCCCCTTGATGCCTACATCCAGCTGCCACCACCACCAGGACCACACAGAGATTTAGGTGGAGACAGGAGCGGCAGCCTCAGCCCAAACCCTGCTCCCCATCATATCTCGGGGTCACCACCAACCTCCCCAGTAGCAGCAGCAGCTGGCAAAGGCCTTGCCAGGCACCCCCTTGCAGGGCACGCAGACATAAAGAGGTTCAGGAAGAACCCTGCTTTGGCAAAAAGCTTAGGAAAAAGCCCTGGCACCCCTGGGGTACACCTGACACAAGGCTTTGATGCTGGGGTGTGGAGGTGATGCTGCTCGGCGTTGCTGAGCAGAGGAGGGATCTGCACGTTTTCACCACTAAAACGCAGTGATGGTGACTCCAATAACTTTGCCACATTGTGTACGAGTAGAAGGGGAATCTGCAAAACTGCCAAAACACCTGAAAAACGACGTTTTTAAAGTCCTGATGGTAAGATCACGTGCCTGGCTTTAAACAAGCAAAAATCCCGTGAACCCAGTGTAGTCGTTCCAAACATCAACACAAACAGAACTGAGCACATCTCTGTGATACAGGCCCTGTAAATCTCCAGCACTCGGAAAAATCCAAATAAAACCGAGCTGTACTCATTAATTTATCTGAGCATGCCACGGTTTAAACTAAACACCAAGTCAGTTGTGCAATATTCTTTCGTAGTCAATACCCGTTCTTAGGAAATTATCTGAGTGAATTAAGCGGAGGGACTATTAAACAATTTACACACTTCCTTGTGTTTCAGATGTCTAATTATAGCCGTGTTTGTCTCTCCCCGCAGAACTGTTGTATACCACATGGTATGCATATTTCAGCATCCAGCATTATTAACTCATGACCGACTGTCAGTTGATCATTATCTAACACACGGGGTCTGCAAAAAAAGCCTTATTTGGGCAAAAGCAGGCTTCTGACCTGCTCCCGCTGTATTTTCCCCCAGAAGAAACTTCAGCTGGATTATTATTTGCTGTCAAAGGAAACTCAGAGGTTACATATGTGAAATCTGCAGACAGGAAAATAAATCCTTACTGAGTTTAAACACTTAGTTGATATTAAAACCATCTCCAGCTTGGTTAGTTTAAAGAAAACTCTCAGTTGCCCTCTAGTGTTACCCGGCTGCCATGCCAGGCAACCCGCTCGCCGCAGCCAAGGTCACAAAATTTAACCTGATTTCATGTGATGAGATTTACTGCACGTGTAATATTTCGTATAAAAGGGTGATGGGGGTGCTTTTCCCTCCTGGAAATTTCAGTGCTTGGGCCCCTGGAAGCCCAGAGCTTGCACGATGTTTACCGCTGTAATTGCGGCGCATGACACATGGGTTTTATGAGCGAGAATCTCTGAAATCGCTCTGCGTGCTGCACTCCATAAAGTTCATTCATAACTAAAAATAGACTAATGTACAAACTGATTTAGCATTATACTGAAGCTAAGGAACATAGAGAGACTGCAGAATTCCCTAATATGGAAGAGAAGCTGAGTTTTCAAAAGCAGCAGTTTATTTGTTTCTGAAAATGGACAACATATGTAAGAGATTTAATATACAGAACCAGGTGTATATATAGCATAGATCTCCATACGTGCCCATTTTCGTTCTATATAAAGACTTCATACAGCCTGAAACTATAAATTCAATAATAGATTACTAAATTAAGTCTGCACAATCACTTCATAAAAAAAATCGTTTCAATTTAAAATACAGCTGTAGGGGTTTGGACAATTTCCTGCATAATAGAGGCCCATCCCTGAAATGTAAATAACACTGGTATTAAAACAAGTCAATCAGGCACATCAGGAAAAAAAAAATACAGGTACATGAAAACATAAATGCATTTTCCAGCCTATCCTAAGTAAGGATGCCAAACCTTTATTTTATTTGAATGCTGCTTTGATAAATCACTACTGCTTCAGCTGGCCTTTTTTTTTTTTTTTTTTCCCTCCAAATGTCCTGTTTTTCCTAAGAGAAATCCGGGGCAAATTAAGTCTTAACATCACGAATACAACAAACCATCATGATTTTGCAATAAGAATTATTCACTTCTTTCCTGTGTACCGTCAGCATTCTTAAAATACTGCTACTATAAAATTAAAGAGCGTGCTCTTCAGAAACACATGACGTTGCCTGCTCCGGTTTTTCAACTGCAATTGTGCAATTTTAAAATTCTCTTCTTTCTCAATGCCTTTTCCCCAAACAAATACCTTTGATACTTACAAGATTACAAAAACATATTAGACTTTTTTTTCCCCTAAACTTACAGGGCACCTGTAATATTATTGATTGATTACACAGTAAAAATGACAAACATTACTTTATTTGGTATATATCCTAAGCTAATTGTAAGGCTTTTTCTTCTTAATTTGACAAGACTGAAATATCATAAGAAGTACATATGGCAACTCAGAAAATATAATCAGGGAAAAGGCAAAATGAACATTTGAAAAGACAAATGATTCGATTTGCATAAGCAGATATCTGTAAGGCACTGCCTTTCTCCACCGCCTCAATAGCACCTCCCGGTTGCTCCTGCTCTCACAGCATAGCTCACAAGGACAATAATTGTCTTTTCTACCCCAAAGCGTTGCCCATGTTGCCATCAGGACCCGGCAATGCTGGGACATGCGAAGAGGAGACACAGTGCAGCTGGGCAAGGAAGTAGCAGCGAGGTGCCTGGACCCCCTGCCCAGGGACCCTGCCCCAAAATACTGAAATTGTCACTGAAATTATAAAGGGGGTATCACAGTCCTATTTGACACGACTTGCTCACGTCAAACTATTTGCTCCACGCTCCCAGTGACTGACCCCTGGCTCTCAAGCAGCTGGGAGCATGTAGGGTTTCCAAGCCTGGCTCACAAGCCCAGCAGCAAGGAGCAGGGGCTGGGGAACAACTTTAATACTGACCTGTATAAGGCCACGGCAATGGGGATGCAACTGGCTGCTGAGCCCAGCATCACCCAGATGTGTTGGGGCCCAGCATCACCCAGATGTGTCAGGGCCCACCTGCTCCCCTGGCAAGCCACTGTCCCCTTGCCTGCAGACCAGTCTCTTGGGCTGGGCCTTTCTTCGGTTCTGCACAATACCTGATGCTGTGCTCTGTAGGATTAGGTTGCTGGAAGATTGTGGGAGGTTCAGAAAGCTCAAAACCCACCTTTTCTCTGCCTCATGAAATACACAGCAAGAATTTTATCAACTAATCCCAGTCAGTCTCCTCCTGACAGCATCTGGAAGGCTTTTCACACTGTACGGGAATCCTCATCCCCATTTCCAATAAAGGGATTGCTCCACTCCCAGATTCACCCGCTCTGCCTGCCATCAGATCTAGGTTTTTCCTAGAAGCCTTCCCATCAGCCATGACCTGACACTGTGTTGTTTAGGAAATCTGACAAAGTGACTTGAGCGGCCAAACCTTCTGTATATCTAATTTTAAACAAATAAAAATAACAAGATGACAAATCAGCACCTCTCCTGGATTTCCAAGTACACTATTAAGTAGACTTGGACTTCAGCTAAGGTGAATATGAAGATTCATCTTCCCAAGAGATAAATATTGACTGAGGAAAAGCAAAGGTCAAATTGGTCAATATTTACTCAAGAAACTCTAAATCTTGATGCAGTGTAACAGACACTCTGAATGTCTTCATCAGCTGCCTCTGGAGATCTTTTCATTATGACTAAGGATTTCAAAAGTATAATCTTGTCCCCTCTGAAATTTATATTTAAAAGAAAAGAAACTCACGCACACCTATGGCAAGCAGGAAGCTTTCCATGCCTATGGCCTCAGCAAAAGGGGATGTGTTGGTTCGCAAATGCTGTCTGCTCAGTCTGCATGCCAAATCTCAGCAGGCCTGACCTCTGAAGACGTGCACAATAAAAACTTACTGATTCATCACATGACAGTACTTCAGACTAACATGAACAGGAATTTCTTCTCTGGTAAGGATTAATGCACTCCCTTCTCCCTCCGTCTCAAATATCTGTAAATTAAGGCTGAAATTTTATCTCAGGCTTCTGTTTCACATAAGGAATTACTTTGAGACAATGTCAATCAAGAGCTTTAGGGGAGTTATAGTCCTATTATTTACTGTGGCAAGTATATTAGTCCTATTATTTATCTAAGGTTTCAAGCTTACTGCCTGATTTCTGCTGGTCTTCTACCATGCTATTTTTGTCTGAAGCCACAGCCCTACAGACTCTTCTTTCCACAGAACAGCACTGTTGAAAACAAAAATTCCAGGAAATGTATAAAGGCTGATTTTTCTCAAGATGCACGAGGAAGGAAGACACACAAATGCTTTGGAGTTTCAATTTTGTCATTCCCCGAACTCACCCCAGCGCCTTCACATGGTCACTCAAGGACTGCAAAGGTCCCAACCCTCCCACTCCTCTGTTCATTCAAACAGTCCAGCATGGCGGGTGAACTCCTGTTTCTAACCTTTGTCTTCACTAAACAGTCAAACGTAGCACAGATTTGTTGCAATCACCATGGAGATCAGCTGGTTTCAAATTAGGCACAAACTGTTTGTTTCCTTTGCTATTTTTATTGAGTTTCGAGCCTATTATGCTCCTCCCACCCTGCCCTTTCCTTCTCTTTACTGGCAAATGAGAAAATCTTCCTTTCTTGGGAAGTCAAATCCTGGCCACAGCCACTCCTGAACTCAGCAGGGGGTGGCAGCAATGCCCCCTTCTCAATTGCCTCCCCTTGCTGGTTGGCAAGCAAAGAGTCTGCACGAGGTCAGACTCAGCAGATGACACAGAACGTGCAAATGAAGCCCCTATTAGCTGCAACAAAAATGCGAGACTTGTTCTATGTTAGGACTACTAGGGATGGAAAAATTAATTTGCTCTCTGTAAGAGCGAGTAACAGGTAGGCTTTGGTCTCACATCTGCAACGGCATGGATGAACCACCATGGGCTGTCACCAGAAAAATGGCATTATCCTGGTGTAACAAAGAGGGACCAGGATGGGGATGTGGCTGGGCTCATGCAGACAAGGGGGACAAAAGGCGAGTGCCTGGCACGGGGAACTGAGGAACAGGAGGAGTGAAGCAACGGGCAGTGGGGGAAGCCAGACCTCTGGGCTGTCTAGGGTACACACAGCAAATAAATAAATCCGGCCCCTTAAATCCAGGTGCAAGCGTCACTCTTCCATCAGGTGACATCTGGGCTACTGCAGGCAGAGGCCACTGAGCGCCCTGTCGCAGCAGAAAGGCCGTCCTGCACCCCCGAGAGCACGGAGCAGTTCTGATTTGACTCCCAAAGACGCAAAGTCTCTAACAGAAGTTCCTTTGGAGGCACAGAAAGAGACACAAGGACCGATAGATAGTGCTGAATGTAGGTTTCCCACAGCTCAAGTCAATGGGCTCCCTGTGCCAAAAATGCAGCAGGCTGGGATCTGACAGTCCCAAAGGGGCATATGCCAAAGGCAAGCCTTTCCCACAGCTCCGTGACAGGTACAGCTTCCCTCAAAACAGCATCAAGCCTCCACTAAAACATCCCTCTGCTTCTGGAATCATACACAATCCATAATGTGGAACTTAAAGTTTAAATTCAAAGACCAATTAAAAAAAAAAAAAAAATCAATGAAATGCTTTTATGGAACAGGAGATTGATCTGCAGCTTAAAACTTCCAGTAATGTAATATTTTAGAACTTTAATAAATAATGCTTTTATCTTGATTGCAAAATAATACCCTGCCATGAAAACACAGAGCAGAGGTAGGAAACTGTTCAACAAGAATTAAAATGTCACACTTTGCACAGAACGCAGCATTACAATTATTGGTGAAACACATTTTTCAAACTTGTTAACACAAAATTAACAATTACATACATCACTTAATTCTATAAGTGCATATCTCTCGAAGTACCCATTAGCTAACCATGCCTAGTTCAGTTTTAATATACATGCAGGCTTTGCAGCACAGAGGGGATGTAACTATGCGAGCGCTGGCACAGTAAACCCTGAAATGGCAAGTGCTATTAAATTGAGATGCAATCACGTTGAAAGGGAAACATTAACAAACAGCAGACAATTGAGAAGAAAATACAGGGCGCTTGTGTTCTAATACATGTGCTTCAAAACCTTATATAACTATTCATTGTCTAGTTCATCTGGCCAGGGGCCCAGTTTGCTCTATGCTATGCTATACTAATTTTATAATAATAAACTGTTACACAAGCTTTATGCAGTCATGCATATGAAGAGGTTGTGGAAGACATTACATTTGATTATCTTTCTAGCAAAGACACCATCTTGAAATGAAACATAGCCTGGTAGAAGTATATGAGTTTAAAAAAAAAAAAAAAAAAAAAAAAAAAAAAAAAAAAAAAAAAAAAAAAAAAAAAAAAAAAAAAAAAAAAAAAAAAAAAAAAAAAAAAAAAAAAAAAAAAGAAATCCTTTTAAAAAGGCTCTTTTTCTCCTCTGAATATCACCTTCACATTATGCATGACAGATGAATACCACTAATCCCATAATACAATGCAAGAATCTGCATGTTCCTGGACTATGTTCATTTGAAGACAATCAGTGATTTTTGGAAATGCACGCTTTTTTTTTTTTTTAAATACACCTTCTTTTTGTAAAAACAAGGCAAAATGGTTTACAAAGCCAAAAGGAATGCGTGGAATAGCTGGGGTTTAAAAACCCTTTATGTTATTTGTTGCTTTAGCATGAACTAACATGAACCACTGAGATGCTACAGTTAAGATTTATCTGTACCACAAACATTTGTAGGATAGTTGGAAAACAAGGGGACGAGAGACAGGGCACAAAAGCATATACAGTACAAACCAGATGCGATCCAGAAAAGTAATTTCATATTCCACATTTGTCTATGGAATTGTCTGAGAATTTTCTGCTGAACATTATTTCCAGGTTTATTGCAGCAGTTTAAAACTGGCTATATTTAGTCCCTGGCCAGTGCCAGAAAGCACTACCAGACTATAGGATCATGGCATATTTTAAGTTTGATATGTCATCAGCCATCAAGGCCAGAAATAAATGCCTTTTATAATCAGAATGAGTAAAAGCCTCAGACCTCCAAGATACATAAGGGATTTTTTTCAGCTCTAAGTCACCAGATATCAACCTTAAAAATCACATTATTCTGATTACTGTTGTGCCTCTGTTACTTCCCAACCACCCCCTACATATTTTGATTTCACTATTTTAACATCTAATCTAAAAATCCCCACTAAAGCTAGTGGACCAATGTTTTATGTGGGGCCCCTGAGGCACTTCCACATGCAAACACCGCCACCACATACCACAAGCAAAGAGTCGGCAGTCAAGTGGCACTGAAGTCAATGGATGAAGGACCAAACCCCAAAAAGCTTCAGTGCCAGATTCTGATCTAAATCACATCACTGTCAATCCAAAGTAATTGAATCCTGTGGATTTACATGAGTGGAAAGGAGATCATAATCTTGCTCTTAACCTTTACCTTTGAAGTGGAGATGGTCATAAATCCGATTTTTCTATCCAACAGGAAAATGCCAGAATGTCATCATTTTCTTCAAATCAGGGCAGGCAGTCAAAAAAGTTCTGAGTAACGCTAATAGGCAACTATCAGGCTCTTTACTTTTAATGTACCTAGTGAAAATAAACCAACTGAAAATACTTCTAGAGACCAAAACCCCAGGGCCCTGTGCTCCTGCACCCCACCACCGGAGCACCGAGCGATGGTACAACCACTGGGGAGACCACGGAGCAGCACCAGAGCTCATCCAGAGACAGCGACAGGCACAGGACACGGCCACACCAGCATCGCCGTGACAGAGATGTCCCCAAGAGTATGTCAACCCAGCATGATAAGGTTGTTTCCCACCATAGACCAAGCATTTCATGTCAACCGTTCTGATGAAAACCGCCAAAAAAAGGAAAAAAGATCATAGTGGCTGCAGGCTGTTATTGAAGAAAAGATTTCCATTTCATTCCAATGGCATCTTCCAGTGCTAAAAAAGGCATCAAAGACTTGACTCAGAAGAGTGAGAAAACCTCCTGTGAGGTAAAAGTTATGCCAGAATTAAAATGCAAAATGAGAAGAAGTGGGAACGGGGTGGCAATGCAAGAGATGGGCTGGAGCCAAGCGCCAGGCAAGGGGTTTGCCCGGTACTTAGACCCAGGCCCAAAAACCTCCACCAAGGGCAGTGGGTACTTCACCTCTTCTCTAGCTGCAGGTGGAATCCAACACAAGGCAGCAAAACTTTCCTCAGCAAACAAGGAGCATTTGTTGACTTTCCATAATTTAACCATTGTTACATTGTTTCGGTCTGGGCTTCTGAAACTACCAAAGCCCAAGTGACTGCAACCTCCTGCAACTGCTTCTGGCTGCACAACTCACCCCATCTCTGCATCTGATTGACGTGCGAGACTTCGGCATTGTCCGATTTTCATGGATATTCGCGCCCGGGTCCCAACAGTCAGCGCAGCCCTGATGCCTCCTCCAGCTCACCTGAAATGGGAGCTGATGCTTCTGCTCATTCATCTCGGCTGCCTTTGCTCTCCTGAATATTTCTGATGGTTGCTAGGCAACTATTGTTGAATACATGCATGAGGCGTTAATTGTCTGAGCACTTTAAAAGAGGAAAATTCTTTAAAACTGAGGACACTGCCACACCAAAAATAGGATATTTCCTTTATGAAGGGCAACACTCGTGGCTGGTAACGTTGATGGCTGCAGTATGTCAGAGGCAAGATGACTCACGGAGATTACTCACATGCAGCGCAGCACAAAAGCAGCGTCTTAGGAGACCTGACTTTATTATAAAGTTTTATTTTAAACTAAGTGCTTCAGTTCTAGTTTTTTCTTCTGAGTGCTGTCACTGGGATATCATGGTCCATATTTTCTTGAAATTAATGGCGTTAGGTCCAGCTGCTGTTACAGTGCTAGAACTTACGGAGTGTATCAGTTCACTACCCTCTAAACCCAAAATGGCACTGGCAAGTCCTCCTTTTCGCTACACTTCAAAGAGATTCTGTAGTCTCACTGCTGATCCTAAGTGCTCTCTGCTCCTAACCCATAAATGTGGATTTCATTTTATAGGGTCTTTTTTCCACAATACATTCCAATGTCATGATCAAGCTCTAAAGACAGTAAACACAGACTTCCATGAATTGACTTAAAACTTCTAAACTAAACAACTGCAAGGACTTGCAGCTAGGTAATTTTGGGGTTTTTTTTTTGTTTGTTTGTTTTATAACAAACCCATCTCTACCATAACTAAACATTCACAATGTAGACGTATTCATCTTAATTATAGACTGCCTTTCAAAACAGCCAACACCAAAAAAACACTGAAGAATCACCATTTTTTTGCAAATCAGTCAAATTATTATGGTTCATTGCAAAACCGGGATGCTATAAAAGAATCAGGGCAACCATACTGCTAATTTTGAACGTGTTATTCTGATCTAAGAGCTTCTAAAGAGCCCAGGAATAATCTTTTCCTTGTTTTTCAGACTTGTGCTCTGCCTTTGTGAAAGTAGGTAATAGGACACAGGCTCATCTCAGCAAAGTTCAGCTGAAGTTTGTAAGACTTCTAAGATGAAGTGACTTACTTAATCAACGAAGTGAGAAATAGAATCATCAACACCTACTTAAAGTAAACATGCCACCCCACAGCAAAGAGGTGTTTTTATTGGGAGTTTAACTTCTACTATAGTTGCAAATCCAGAGCAAAACACAGGAGGCGATGACAGAGCTGGAAGGCTGCACACTGCCCCTCTGTTGAGGCAGCAGCAGCATCGGCGAACGTCACCCATAGCAGCAGGATGATCACCATTAGTCTTTTCACATATTCTCTCACCCTTTCTGTGGGCTGAAACAGCTGATTTCAAATAAATTCCTCCCCTTCTATTACTCACTTGTTGCTAACACCTACTTTTTAATTAACATGCTCTTTAAAGCTATTACGCAAAAAGGTAAGGTGACTGGAGACGTCTGTGAAGGACCCATCAGAGAAGACTCATGAAGTTGGTACAGTAAGTCTGTAGATCTTGCAGCGTGTAGCTGCACATTCAGATGAGATGCAACTGAGTTACGTTTTCCATACTTCAACTGAGGAGACAGCCCTTTGTAGAAGTTACTGAAGTGGCCTAAAATGGGCCAGATCTAGTTTTCCCTGAGCAGATGTCTGCAACAGAGCAAGAGACTGATGAGCCCCACAGAGACCAGAGCAGAGGAGCTCCGAAACAGGCAGCCGCTCACGGTGGATCGAGACTGGTAAGGAGAACAAAGAGGACAAGAGGTATCATCAGCCGTGAAGGTGGACCAGTGAAGACACCAGCATTCAGCTCCTAAAGCACCAGCTTCCTCCGTAACCCTGTACCTCAGCCCCCAGTCCCAGCAGATGCAAAACTCCACCATGTCTACTTCAGAGTGTAAGCAAATCTTAGGAAGGTTTGTTGTACTGTATAATGGACAAAAGATCCATCAGAGTTGAGCCTTTACTAGCCCAGATGCTACAAATTACTTTATTAATGAGGTAACAGATTTTAAGGCCAGAAGCGCCCTGTTTACTTTCCGCAAATACTGCCTATACAACGTCAGAGTGACCACTGGATGAAGACAGCATTTCTTCCTTGAGTAAGGATCGTGGCTTTCAGAAAGCAGTCTTGATTTAAAAGATTCGAGTAATAAAGAATCTAAGTCACTCCTAGCTAAGTTGTTCCCATGCTTAATTACTCCTCACTGGTAGATAATTGTGCCTTGGTTTCAGCATTAATTTATCTGCTTCCACTTTGAAGCACGGGGTCCTGCTATGTGTCTGTCTGCCAAATTAGAGAGGCCTCTACCGACACAGGTCTCCTCATGGGGGTACTAAGAGACTGTGATCGAGTCCCTTCTTAGTCGTCTCCTCCATGCACTAAATGGATTGCTATTCGTTAGTCTTTCACTTGAAGGCAAGATTTCCATGCTATGAATTGGGTTTTGGGTCCTTCCTTAACTCTGTCCAGTATTTCAATCCAATGTGCAAAGCACAGGCATCAGAATTGGGCACAAAGCTGAAAGCGGGGAAAAATCTCTCTAATAAACTCTTCCAGCTCTTCCATGTTCCTTTGCAGCCCATAGTTCTGGATAATACGTTTGAGTATTAGTAGTGCAGTTATCCCATGAAATTGCATCACCTTTTTTTGCAGAAAGCCATCATCATTTGACTGACTTACCAAAAATGTTAGCTCTTAAGGGGTTTGATAATGATTTCCTCTAGCGTCATATGCAGCAGCAGTAACACCTCTCTATTTCTTCTCACTATTCCCCTGCTTATTCATCTAAGAACCAGGTTTGCTCTCCTACTCTCGTTAGTCGGTTATCTATCATTACCCTCAAGTAATTTATGGCATTAAGACCAACACAGCAGCCCCAAAAGCACAAGGAAATGCTTGTCTGATCACTAAAAGACCAAGATACAGCTATATCTAGTACCACGGCCCAAACTTCAGCTGAAATGTAAACTGCTTCACTGGCCTTTGGCTCGTAATGGGCAATAAATCAATTAAAAAACATTATAAAGTTCAAATTGCCAATAATAAACCTACAAAAAAACAATATTTTTATTATTTTAAATTTGCCTTCATATTCAGTACTTATGCATAGAAACAAGGTCCTGCAAAGAAACTACCAGCATGCACTGGCTACCACTGGGAGGATGGATGCTCACACCCTAACACAGTGGCACCTTCTCCACTGGACACAAGCAAAAACGGATTGCTGAGGTCTCTTTAGATGTTTGAGTAAATAATAAAGTAATTCACATATTGTCCATGATTTATGTTTCATGAAGATGCTGACAGGTAATGAAAACTAACTCAAACAGCCCTGGGAAAAGTCCTTCCTCTGGATCACCCTGAATGCCTTTACTTGATTTCAGAGAGAGAAAACTATAGCAAGAATTGTAATGCCCTATTTTGCCTCTTTTGCAATTTGCCTGAAAAACAAATTCATAAAAACCCAGCCATGTCAAATTTAAATTCTGCAGAAGTCTCACCCACCAGTAATTACTACTGCAGTGTTTAAAATTTTAAAAGAAAACAAACCCAAACCCGAACAAAACACCATTTTTCAATTATTTTTCTTCCTCTGATTTCTCTCCACATTGCATCATCTCCCAATTACTGTGATTTTGCTGAGTGTGCCAGTTTCTTAAAGACACAGCTATAAAATGTATGGACTAATTGTTGAGCAGAACTGAAGAGCTATTAAAACTGCAATAGTACAGCACTTCCAATGGTAGTCTATTATTTCTACATGATTGGTTTTGTACAGTCCAACTCATGCAGTGAAACTCTTAGATAAATTAACTCCTTCGTTTTGACATAAACATCAAAGCGAGAATTAAAGGACAACGAACATTATTTTCTGCTGCTATTTTAGACATACTGTTCATAACACCCATGCATGTTCCTGGAAAGTTACGAATTATTTAAATTGAGAAAGCCATTTGCTGTTTTAGCAAGGCTGTAATACATAAAATCTAGCTCCAGAATTATCTCATTTTCCCATTTCATGTTTCCCTGACATCTACATGGTAGAGCATGTTTACAGAACTTTATAATATACAATTCAGTCATTTCTAAACAGCACTATAAGAGTAAGTCTGAAATGTACACATTTTAAAGATTACATAGCGAACACCAAACCCTTTCCCAGCTGTTTTAAATTTTGAATTTCCCAATAAATGAATAACATACTAAAAAAGCAAACAAGATCTGACATTATTTAGTCTAAGTTTCTAAAATGGCATAACATCTGTAGCTAAAAACAATTTTCAATAACTATATTTAACTAGAGCACTATTCTATTATTCATAGCTCATTTTCCTTACAGTCTAGGGAACATAATGTGGTGTTCAAACATTTCAAACATTTCTTTTAATTGTTTAGTCCTTTCAACAGCCAAACTGCAGCAAAAAAGTGTGTGTGGGGAGGGAAATCTTCACTCATATCTTTTATATATGTTCATGTGACCAACCCATGATCTCAGTGAAGTGCCACAACTGTTCATTAACACACATCACAGCCCCCCAGTCAGCACTGGGAGCTTTGAAACCGTGCCAGAAGCAGGGGCTCAACAAATGGCACTTTGACCTTTTCACTACTAACTTCAAGCTTTATCAAAATCTCTGAGACGTCAGCTCTCTCTCTCCCTTTTACCATCTTTTATCTGCACCCCAAATACCTAATATTCATTCATTAAACAGAAAAGTTTGCTACATTCTTACGTAATGATAGATTACCCTTTCACTGGCAATCGGCTTGTGAAATGCCTTTGATTAAAAAAGAGAACGAAACGCTCCCTCCCCGCGCCAAGCAACTCTAAATTCAGATTGCTCGCTCATTTCCAGGGAAATCAAGCATGCTCCCTAATATTAAAAAAATCTCGCAGCATCCAGGCAAGTTTAGCTCCATTTTATGTTCCTCTTATTAAATTCCAACATAGCAACAGACAAAATGCTCACCCTGCTCTTTGCTTGCTTTTTTAATTTCACGTTTGCAACTTCACATCTTCAGCATGAGCATTTGTAGGGGGATAGAGACCGATTTTTTTGCCCAGCAGGGTTTCTATTCCTTACAATAGAATCACCAAAAACAGTAGTCCCATAGAGTAAAATGTAACTAGAGACAAATAGAGGCTTTGATCATTGTTATGGTGCTCAAACATAGATAGAGGGGGAGAAAAATCATGCCCGGTTTGTTGGGGTTTTTTTTGCCTAGCAGTAATTAACTAATTACACATTAGGGAAAAAAAATGAGAAAAAGTTCACATGAGTCACTTATGTGTTTTCATTCTTTGTAAACTTTCTGGCACACCCTATATGCTTCATTTCTTGCTTTAAATAAGTAAGTACTGGAAAATATGCACAGTATTTGGAACCAAGGGGAATGACATATTAATTCAAAGTTTGTTTTGTGTCAGTTTGCGTTTTCCAGATTTGAAACGAAACTTCAAGGAAACCTAAAAACTCGCTTGCAACCTTTAATTTATACCCCCTTTCACCCCACGGATTACCTAGAAGGTATAAGCTACTCATTTAAGCAGCCCAGGGAAGTATCATCATGAGGTGGCTTAGTTGCCTGGGATACTCCTATCAGCCTGAGCAGTGGGGAACCTGGGAAGCCTGAGCTCCAAAGGGGGAAAACTAAACAAAGTAATGAGTAACAGTTACAGCTCCTTAAAACGTGCACATTAACCTCGGTATTGGGAAACTATTTGCTTTTTCAAGGCAGCACCCTCTGATTGAAATAACGACAAATATTTTGGAAATTCCATCCGAAGCCAAAATGAAATTACTCAAGTGCACTCCGGGAGAACGAAGCTTTTTAGTACGCTTTCAAATGAACTCAGGTAAATTTACAAATGGCCTATACCTAAAAGACCATTAACTAAAATTACATTTGTTTTTATTGAAAGACAGCCTCAAGTGCTGACATGTAATATATGACATGTGATACATAATAATACTCTTAAACCAGTTCTGACATAATATCTCCCAAGGCATAATAACCACAAATGACTGCTTTAGTTAAGAACTAGCCAGGAGCAAAATAGATCCATGTAAAAGTAGCTTTAACCATAAATACCTCAACAATATTTTATGTCACTTTGTAAAAAAGTTAAAGGACTCCCATAATAATTAACAACAAAAACTTCATGTTCTTTACTATTGTATGGTGGTTGTGAAAGGTTATTTCATAGTCCCACAGCTGCCAATGCCGTAAATTATGCAGGCACCAAGAAGCATTAAGGAGAAATAATAGCAATTTAAACCAAGGCTGACGTAATTCATGATAAACAGTCGTTGGAAAATATTACAATGTTGTCTTTTTTTATTTTTTTTTATTTTTTTTTTTTTTTTTGTGTGTTTAATCAGAAGAATGTGACCATATTCTGACATAAACCACTTCTCTTTTCCATTGTACGGCCGCGGGAACAGGGGCCCTTCCCTGGCGGCAAAGGTCTCCCCAGCTCCCGGCACCTCGGGGACATTGCTTGTGAGGCTGGGGTGTGGGGGACCAAAAGCTCTCCCGAGACAAAGCCCAAGAGTTTGGGCAGTCCTGGTGCTCCAAGGGAGGCATCGACACCAGGATGCTGTAATGAAGACACATTGCAAACAAAAAAAGACGGCTCCAGAAATGAACACATGAATGAGGGACACGGCTCTCACACTCATGATGAACGCATCTCACCTTACTTTTCACTATAATGATAAGAAGTGATTTTGATAGCGGAATCATAAAACTAGCCACCAAGCGGAAATCTTATATAGGAAGAACTAGTCATTTATATCTAGAATCATCAGTGAACGGACATCAATTAAACAGGCGCGTGTGTAACAGATAACAAACCCCATGTGATAAGTTACATTTACCAGGCTGGGAAGAACAGCTCACTTGCTGGGGTTACCTTTGTTTGCTGGAACCACATGTTAATTCTTTGCCAAACTCTGGCTAATAAAACATGTAAACCCCACAATGCCATCACATAATCACTCTTCAACCAAGCATTAAAAAGGAGAAGTTAAAGGCGCCAGACGGGCCGTGGGCACACCCAGGCCCCGGGCTCATGGGAGGGCACCTCACCCCCATCCCGCGCCAGCCCCAAAAGCTGGGGCTGTCCCAGCACGCAGCCCGTACCGGCCACCCCACAGCTCCCAGCCCCAATGTTCCCTGGAGCCATCGGGCCATGCAGGAGCACCACGGGACGGTGGCACCGTGCGACCAGCGCCAGCCCCTCTCTCCCGGACCGACCCCACAGGCACCCGGAAACAGAAGGAGCCGCACGGACTCCCCAAGTGGCCTGGGCACGGGAGCTGTGCTCGCAACTCACATGAAACACGCAACTCGCATAAAACCAGCGCTCTCCAGAAATAAGTTTTGATTATAAAGAGAAAAATAATCTATCTCAATATTTATCCTGGTTACAGCTATGGTTGCTAGTGAAAGTGTACCGAAAAAAAAGTAGAAGCTAACAGCATTCGCTTCTGCTGGAGTTCTTGCAGACAGGAAGGTATTTTATCTTACTTTACCACACACTACTTATGTTCACTTAACAGCTTGCTGTTAATATTGAGTGAGATTCTGCCTTTGGTTAACTGGTGAAAATCTTGAGTAACAGCCACTGAAGTGGATCGAGTTATTTTGGATTTACGCCACTAAGTGAGACAGAATGTGACCCCTTATCAGTGCCTTTTTGCTTTGAGTATACAAATATTTTATGCATTTCAATGAGTGACAGAATGCAAAACTTGCAAATATTTATTTTTAGATGTATGGGGAAAAAGCAATTAGAGCTAAAAATGTTAAGAATGAAGAAATCACTTAACAGAAGCGATTATGTTGGGCACATAAACAGCTCTGCCTTCAGACATTTTATTCAAATGCTGCAGAGCACACTAGAAAATATCAATTGTTTAAAAAAACTGCAAGTATTTTTTCACAACTGAAAAATCAATCATTATAAACAACATCTGGGGATCATTAATATCTTACTCTACAGTTGAATTAACAAAAAAAGAAGTCTGACCAGAATCCAGAACATTGCCAGATTTGCTTTTTCAAGCTAAAAGCTTATGTTTACAGAGGTGCGGTGGGAGGAAAGAGGAAATGTACATTTATCTATATCGTATATAGCACTATTATGCATTAATCGCTACTTCCCCTCCAGCTATGTCCTGTTTTTGTTTTGAGAGAGTTAAAATTTGAAATATTTAGCTAAGCCACCCTGCCCAGGACCTTGGAAAATATTTGCATATTTTTCAGACTGTAGGAGATGCCACCATAAAGCTCCATCTAAGGATCCCAGTATCCATGCTCATAAAAAGCCTCCATACTCTTCCTATCGCATTTCTAAACACTTACACGTTCTAGTCTTAGCAGAGGAGCGCTAACATCAATTCCACGCTAACATCACATTTGTGTTAAAACAAAGAAACTCGAAGCATCTGTCTGGAAACTTTGGGGTTTTCTGAATTGTACTACTATAAATTGTCCTGCAGGTAGCTAAACCAGTCAGTATCAATAATGCTGATATTTCAGCTAAAATACATCAAAAACCCCCACCCTTCCAGGCCTAAGTACATTTTTTGTACCAAAGCTGGTTTAAAAAGAAAAGCCAACTTTGACTCACACAAAGTCACCAACAGGAAAACCGTATTTCATTTAGACTGGAAATATTCTTTCTTCTTCCTTTTTTTTTTTTTTTTAAAAAGTCTCACACCCTGCCAAGGTTTTGTTTTGTTACGTTTTTCCCCTAAACAATTGATTTTATCTATGAGTCACAAACTTCTGTAAAACTGAGATGTGCAACAAAAGCAGAGACCAAATTTCACCTACAGCCAGGAGTGACGGGTACCACTCTACACCCTGACGTCAATCACCTCCATCTGACACATTTTTTCCGGCACATGACCTATCCCTAAAAAGCCCCTTCTTCTTCACAGCGCTGTCCTGCCACGGTTTCCCTGGTCGACGACAGGAGAGCAGGTAGGTCCTGCTGAAATTGTGGGCTCGGAGGTCGGTAACTCAGCCCTCACTCCTCACGCCCCAGCCAGCCCTGGAACCCAGAGCATCCGCTTTCTCCACTGCGTTACACGGACATCCCAGTTCGTGAAGGTTTCGGTTTTTGTTTTGTTCTTAACGTATATGATTTTTCCCTGTGCAAGCAGTATATTGTTCAGTTTTACTGGAGGGGAAAGGGAGAGGAGGGAAGTGAGGACTGCAATGCCCTTTACACACACATATATATATATATACACACAATTTTTTCAACGAGCAGTTTCCCTCTACATTACTCATGTTATGGTAAAATGAAGTTTCCTTTTTCAGAGAAAAAATGATATTAATACCACAGCAGGATGTAGTTCTCTCACTTTCTTTGTATGAAATGTTTTATAAAAAATTGGCTTTTACATGCAAAAATTAAACTTTTAACCTTCTTTTGGGGGTGAACAAGTGTTTACAGTACCCCAGGGACCAAACAGCTTGTTTAATGGCATACTGGACCCAGCGTGATTTAAAACTAATCCAGAATTATTTAAGATTTACCAAATAGATTTTAAAAATTGAGAAGAAATAATGTATTCAGTTTTCTCTCTTACTTTTGTTTATACAAAAAGCAACCCCATGCTCACAAAATGAAAGAGAGCCTTCTGGTTCATCTTTAGCAGGCAGAATTTACAATATTTATCTAAGCAAAGCATCATGACAAATCCTTCTGTGCAAGATCTTCACCTGGCAAAGCTGATGGAGCTGTAGGAATCCACCACCACCCAAGCACCTGACCCTCCTGGTTCTCAGCTGTGTCTCTGTTCCCACCACCTTTTCAGTCCCCAAGCCTGGAGAGGGTGGAGGTCACGCTGACAGACACATCTCCGGGCTCCCTTGCTGTAGGTGCCCACCTGCATTTGGCAATGCAGCCCACAAGACCACAGAAGGATCCACACTGAACAATGCACCATCGGAGCCACTCCACGTGGTGAAGCAGGAACGAGTCCAGCAGAAGGCTGAGGCACCTTCTTGGGACAAGCAAACGCAGAGGCCGTGTGCTGCTCCACCAACAGCTGCTCACCCATTTCTGCCCAGTGACCTCAGACGCACCTTCTGGACACCACACAGGTAGCCTGGCCTCCAGCTGTATCTCTTCAATTCATAATGAAAACTATTAGGATCCCGATTTTTTCATTCCTTCTCTCTTGCAGCATATCTGACCACACAGCAAATGCCTGTAAATTACATGCATTTACGAAAGTTATCAAATAACAGGAACCCCAGAGGCTGACAAATGAAAAATATTTTGAAAAATGCCTTTATCAATGATCTTGAGTTGAAGAGAAATTAATTTTTCAGCTGGCACATGCTTTTATTTTAAGGGAGCAGGGGAATGAGGAAACAGTGGGGTTTGTTTGTTTGTTTTTCTCCCCACACGCCAATTTATAGGAGCAGTTAGATGAAGGAACACGTAGGTGAACTCTAGTCTGTGCTGAGAACTCGAAGGAGGTCATGAAGAGAACTGACCCCGTTTGCTGACCCCGCTGTGTCCAGCTGGTCCCTGCATTGGGGGAATGCCACAGGGAACCCGTGGCTGCTGCTGCCCAGGTCCCGGCCGAGGTCTCCCTGTGGCCCCCACCCAGTGTCACCTGCAAGCCTGCACGGGCTGGTGGTCCTGCCAGGTCGGGCTCAAGCCTCTGTGCTTCAGCTCAACTGTGGACAACTCCACTCCAGCCTCCTATGTAGGTTCAAAATCTCGGATTTCTTGTTCCTAGCCATTCATCCCAGCATTTCACTGTCCACCCAGGTTGTTTTGTGTTGGTGAGGATCTCTAATTGCTCTTACTTATTAAAGGAAAAAAAACGGAGAATGACTGTGGTCATACCCATGAACTTTGGCTATCAAGACATCCAAGCACGGCTTGTGTCTTCTGCTTTCTCAACAGAAGCGAGCTTTTGAGACTATTTGCATTCTGGAGGGGAACCCTCCAAGGCAGTTAGATTAACTAATCAGTAGTTATATCAACAAGCACGGGAGCAGGAGGCTTCTCGCTCACAGCAGTCTTCCCTCCGCAAATGGAGAGCCAGCCTTTCCCTGGCAGGCTGCAAAGAAATAGATGCAAATGTTGGAGCCTTCCAGCTGTCGAGCCGATTCCTCAGCAGCCCGCTTCTCCAGCGGCCGCCTTGACAGGACCTCATGGCACACGGAACCCAGTTAGCGCAGAACCAGGAAAGGGCTCTGCAAGAACAGTCCTGCCCAGACCACCTGGGCACACCCAAGAAAACCCCCGCATTATTCATTGTCAATAAAACTTTTTTTTTTTGCCCTGGTTTTGTTTAAAACAATTTCACATTTCCTGCTTTATTTATTCTTGTTAAACCCTACAGAATGGCGGAAAACAAGGGGGGAGTACGAGGAGTCAGAGCTGAAAATAATTTTTTTTTGTTAAAAACATATAATAAAAGTAGAGAGAATACTTCCTGGAAAAACATTTCTTTCTATTAAAACTGCCTAACAAGGACAACAGCTTACACGCTGCAGTGAATGGGGCTCTTTGTAAAGGTATTTCTGGTGTCTCACTTGTGACACGCTGGATCTGTCGCACAGTACTCCAACGCTCGGAGAACATGTAACACCTTCCTCAACAGCAACGCTTCTGAAAAAGACCTGGCATCCGTATCAGAAGCCAGCACTTCCCACACAAAGACATTAGTAGACTGTATTTCCCAAATTTTGTACTCGCTTTAGAGTTTGGAGAATTTCAGGTGAGGAGCAAATACGCATTCCTATCTTGTTCCTTCTGCACACTTCTTTCATTTGCAAGGTAAGAAATAGCCAACCCCTTCAAATTAAATGTGTCTGGATCTCCTTATAGACACCTTTTAAGAATTTTAGTCACATTTCTGTAATCTGGTCTTCCCTCAGATTTGACTGATAAATACCAGTGCCTTAGAGTAATCCATTTATCTACTGTACCACCCTGCCTCTGTTTAGCTTTAGCAGTCATCACTTTCCACATGTGACATCAATCTACATGATATCAATGTAAACTGTTTGGATAACGAAGTGTTGTACATTTTATTGTCCTGCCAGCAAAGAAAAGGATAAAATAGCACTTTGCCTGTTGCCTGCAACAAAGGTAGTACAACTGACACCATACATTTTGCAATACAGGAACAGAACCATACCTTGGCCAGTTTTTTCTTCCTAACACAGCAGGGCTTGCAAATCTTACCACATCATTATTTTTACAAGAAACACTTTTAAAGAGTAGTAATTTTTTTGTTTGTTTATTTTATAGGCATTTAAAAAAAAATCTGCTTCTAAAACCAAACAAAATTTTAAATACATATTATTAATTTCTATGGCTAAGATTTCTGTGGCTCTGGTTTGATAATGAGATAATTGCCTCGCAAAGGTCAAGAGAATGGCATAGTTAGCTTTCAGAGACTGAACAAAGCACTTGCTATGGTTCACTACGCATAGTTTCTGCATCACTCCACATCTCTTTGATTCATTTATTACTAATATTCCATGATACACTTACGTGATGGATCCAACTATTTCAACAAACCTGTAATCAAGGAATGACCCTGAATAAAATACTCCACAGAAAGCAGATGGTACGCTCATCAAACGCCTTCAAGCCTAAAATAACCTTTCCCATACAAAAAGGATAGCTGATTAAAACTGAACTTTATATTCCGAGCTGGAGCTCAGAGTAAATAAAAACCAACATGATACTATTGTGTTATTGGACCAAACTTCCAGGGCATTTCATTCATTTTTTCACCACCTCCACCCCCTAAGAGCAACAAGCGCTTTTATTCATAGTTCATTCAAAGCCTGTAATGTTTTGTGTGAGCGTGAGCAGACTTGACAGTTTGGGCCTGATCCTGCAAAAGCCTGACATCACAAAATCACAACTATCCACAGCAGCAACGTGCTGCAGCGCCGGCACACCACGAGGACGGATCTCTCCTGCCCGTCGGGAGCGGATCGGTGCAGCAGCTGAGAGGCAGTCCTGCACCACCTCAAAAAATGCCCCAACGCCACCAGCTGGGTTGGCGCCTCTCTGCCAACACAAGGCCTGGCCTGTGCGCCAAGCTCAAAGCCAGCGTGCTGGAGCTGGGAAAAAGGAGGAGATGATTCTCCCATCGCAGGCATCACCAAACCCCTTCCCTCTCACTACTACTGCTGTATGTTAAATGCATCATCAGAAATTCTCTAAGAGACCCTCACGGAGATGCAGGGATCTCACACCACAAAGGCGCGCCCACCACTCCGCAAGCAGACTGCTGGCATCAGCTGCAGCGCCCATCCGTCCGCTGATATGGGTAATAGAACTTAATTCTCACAGCACAGGTACAACACTGCTACAGAAATTACACTGGACCCATTAATTGGAGTAACTCTGGGCGCGTACACAACGTGCATTCTGCCACACACACAGCAGCACATCCGCTGCCCTTGGGTTGATCTGACACACCAAGAAAAGTGTGAAATCACCTGGCAGCTATCAGGAGTCAAACCTTGCAGCTCCCTCTCCCAGCTGTAAGGGGCTGCACACTCCTCTGGAGCTGGAGAGTATTCTCTGCATCCTTTGAATTAAGAGGTCACCTCCCAGAAGTGTCTCTGCACTTGTAAAATCGAGGTCATAGCAGTGGCAAAGCCCCCACTGAAGACACCCGTATTCTGAAAGGCCAGAAGCACACCAGCTACAGCTGACATTTGCTCAGGGCCCTGGGAGCATATGCACAGCTGATGAGTGCTCTACAACGGGACATGCAGGGAGTTTCTCCTGTTCTGCATTTTTCAGCATATTGTACCAACAAGGACTTAAAAAAACCCCACACTTTGTAAAGCTTCTGGAAAGACACGGGATATAGGCGAATGGTTAAGGCAGATAAATTTCAAATCCATACAAGGGATCCTTTCACTCATACTGAGTAACTGCGCTACACACTCTACCCATGTAGCATTATCTTTGATTGTGATAAACTCGAGTTGCAATACCAAGACTACTAGTGGCTAGAAGCCTTCAGTCTCACAGAGGAAAGAGCATATTTGGTACTTAACATTTCAAACATAAATAGCATAGGTTCACTTCAAAGGAACCACATCTTGCCCTTGGAAAACAGTGGACACTTAAAAAGAAGAAAAACATCTTTACTTGTGAGAAAAAGAAAATAGCTGTAACGTGACTTACCAAACTCATCACATATACTTTCATTTTCTATTAGAGTTGGATGATCAAATGTATCCCGACAGTAGAAGATTTGGGGATTCTTGCTTGTTACTGCGATGCCTCCCAGGGCTAAAACAAACTGGTCTGTTAGTATTGAAGAAGGCTTGTCCTGAATGCGCTTTAACATGGAACGATATCGACAGTACTGTGGGTAGCTGAGAATTAGCAGGTTTGAATCTTCATCATCCTCACCTGGAAGAAGAAAAGAAAAAAAAACACTCTTAGTATGTCATAAAAATACAAAACAAGAGCTGTATCTCAAGCATCTCAGAAAACTCACAGCCCACGCAGTCAGTCTTTTCTCAAGACCTATGTTTTATAACACAGCGGTTTTTGAAAGAAAGGTTAAAAATAGAAAATTTTTAAAAGTTTATTTAAACAGCTTATTTTCTGTCTTTCTGTTCAGTTCTCCCATGCTTACCCACAAAGACTCTACCTGGATAAGCAAGAAAACACCCCTCTCCAGAAGCTGGCCAACAGCCTGAACCAAAGTGTTCTCCACACTTTGCCAACTTGGCTGTTTCAACAGAAACATTAACCGTCATTTTTACTCAGCTCCCTATACAGCCTTACTGAACTCATGTTTACACCAGCTAACATCTTTTAAAAATAATAATATACAAGCCCCAGAGCATACAGCTATTCATTCTCCATCCGAGTATCTGATACTGGCAAGTCCCAAGGGGCCTCTGGGCAGGGAGGTGGGTTGGTCTGACCTGGCCATTAGCGCTGAGCTGCCCCACAGGTGGAAATAACTTTCCTCACATTAACTGCAAATGCAGCAGGACTCAATAAAACACCTGCAGAGCACAACGAGCAAATGAATTTTCAAACAGCTCATACTGACAAAATGTGGGCTCAAAATATAAAGCAATCTGGAGCTCAGACCCTTCTATTCCCCCAGGTTTTAGATGATATTAGGCATAAAGGCGACAGATTTTGAAATATCACAATCAAGATTCATCATGTGATAACCAGCAGGAAATCTAACAGCAAAAACACCCCACAAACCAACCAGATATGCAAACATGAGAAATTATTCATTTGCAGGTATGCAGCCAGTACTTAACAGCACTAATTTTTATGCTCATTTATCTCCTCAGGTGGGGTAACTGAACGTGGCTTTCCATGCATGCCAATGAAGACAAAGCAAGAACATTCACTCTGCGTTTTCTGCTCTACTCTGATTACTGAATAACTCAGCTATTTCTTTTGTCAGAGACAAAAGGTCTACTATTTAATCCCATTACCAATACTGAAATCATCTTTCTTACCCTTAAAGTAAAAATCATTTCAGATATTGAAAGAAACGTCAGATCAGTTCTCCCCAACTGAACACGATGGCACAACTCATCTTGATTCGCATGAGGCAATGGAAATGTTGACACATAGAAGGCTACATTTTAAGAAGTCTCTAGAAGCACATATATCACCTAGAATGTCATCACTGAAGACGAATGCAGTGCTGCAAAAAAAATCAACCCAGCAGATGGACTTGGGAAGTGCTGGTGTTACAGGCACAGCTCCTGAAAGCCAGTGCTTCTCAAAACTCAGAACTTTCCCCACTAGCCTGACGTAGGTGGAGAAATCAAAGAATTTGTGTAAAAAAAGTAACAGTAATACGTTTTGGTAAACAGCATTGACATTTCTAAGAAAACAAAACTTATGGCCCTAAAACCTCCTTTGGTCGATAAGGATACGGTCACGCTTTTCTTTGTTTACAACAAGTATCCCACACACAACAGCACGACTGAGCCCCTTGGCTTTCTCATCTTTACTAGGAAACTCTAAAAATCAGATCAGAAAAACTGTTCTAGGAATTAACAAGCATATGATCCATCCTTTAGCTCCTTCGAGAGTTTCATATACGCCTGCCTGACAGTTATTACTACTTTATACCTTTGTGTAGATAGTGGAGAGCTGAATCTGTTGATCTGACAGCACTTTTCTTATGCCAGGATGTGGTCAGCTTTTTAAACAGGGTGTATATAAATGTATGTCCCATGTGCCTTTGTAGTAAACCATTAGTTTCTAGACAAATGTGCTGTAAGTCACCGCGCAGAATTATACAAACTTTCTAGCCCTGACAGCTGACAACTTCACTCAAAACCCTGGCATAAATGAAAATAAAGTCATTTTTTACAGGATCATTCTTATACACGCTTGTGCAACTCCAGTGAGTACTTTATGATGCATTTGTTTCCTCTCCTTATTCACTCCAGGTTCAATAGATAAATCTAAGAATGAACAAAGGCTGAACAAACTGAAGATTTGTTTAGTGAAAGACAAACAAAGTGTTCCAGGAACAAAGACTTTTTTTTCTCAACCACGCCCACATGAGAAAAGAGAAATCAAAGTACACCAATCCCTAATAAAATGCAAACCCAAAGAACTATTTCTTTCTTCTAGCAAAATCTAACACGTGACATTTAATGGTGGGTTTAGTATATATTGCTGAGTACTCCTCATAACTATGATCAGAAAGCGTTTACTCTTAGGAGGAGCGGAGATCAAAATGTGGATCACATGTCACTAAAGAAAACAACACAATTTCTAAAATCATTTAACTGAGATGCTGTATTTCTGAATCTCATTTTAGCTTCAACAGAGGGAACGTGGTAAAAGACAATACCTACAGCAGGCTGCTTGTAAGGCTCAACTGAAATCACTCTAATCCCATGCTTATGTCATAATTGCGTGTTTTAATACCGGCCTCCCATGTCAATTTCTTGTTTATTTATATATTTCAAGAAAACAGAGACACTGTAATTAGGAGGCCAGGTTCCACCCCTGTTTTCCGAGTGCTGCCTATATATGCATCGATGTAATCCAACAGTTCCCTTTGTGAGGGGTAAAGAGCTGGGATTTGGCACAGCCTGGCATTTATGTTGGATTACATGTTCTTCAAGTTGTCTTTGTAAGTAAGAGACGCATGAAATGCCAAACACAATGAATCTATGCAAGAACTGACTTTTCAAATCAGCACAATCATTTTTAATATGTAACGCAAGACAATTAAAAGCCCCAAAAGGAGAAAAAAAAAAAAGGCTGCTAAAAGCACGAATTCCTAACAAATCCATCTAGAGCCAGAACTATTTACAGAGAGAACAGACAAATACAAAACTGTAACTCGCTTTTTGTTTGCTTGTTTCGGAAACATCAGCCCATAATGTTATTGCTAACCGCCATAATCTACTCTCAACATCAGTAAGCATTTTTTTCCTTTAAAAAGACCTTCACACCAGGATTTTATAGAGCTTGATGGAAAAACTATGCATGTTCCTTCCTGTACCTAATTACCTCAACTGCAAAAGCTGCCAAGTATTTTGCCCTTTAGTTCTTTTAATCGTATTAGTGCAAATGCGTTTGAATGCCAACAGAAACAAACATTTAAAGATTTTTTGCTTAAAAGATTCCAAATATGTACGAGGCTGGTGCTAGGAAAGCACACTCTACTTCTTCCCAGAAAGCACAGAGTTATTTCTGTGGAAGAAATATGAATTTGTGCCTCTTGTAAGACTAAATGTCTAGTTTCGACCCAATTTAAGTAAAATAATGTCAATATGAACTGCTCTCACAATGATTTATGCTACCTTCTGTTACTTTATTACATTAGACATTCCTTTCTCTAAGCTTTATACTTTTCGCCGTGCTCCTAGCAACCACATAAAGGCTGAGCACCAACTTTACGCGCCTGGCACCCTTCCAGGCTCGACTGTTATTGATAATTATATTGAAGTTTCAATTTAATTGCTGCTCTGTTGTGACAGAGAATATTTTTTGTAATTAGGCATTTCCCATTTTCTGTCCATTCATTTTTTGTATTACTGAAAATTATTTTTTTTTCCCCCCAGAAAACATAAGCAGAACAATGATACGGATAAGGGTACGTACATTTGTTACCATCATTGCCAACAGAGTAATGTGAAGGGAAGAAAAAAAAATTAAAGGAAAAAAAATTCTGAGTATAATTTCTCGGAAGGTAATTTTCTTTTCAGTTTAAGTGCTCTTATTCTTCTTGCAGTTACTCAATGATTTCCTGTTCTAATTACAAGACATTATACAGAAAGTAATTTTTAAAAAGGAAATGTACTAGAGCAGGAGGCTAAACAGCATCACTCGCTTGGTATGGTTTGAAATTCCAAACTTCTGCATCTCCTTTATCAATTCTCTGTTCTACCTTTATGCAATACATTCTACCACAAATCTCCCATCTCTTCCAAGGCAGGTAACACAAATGTATACATCAAAGAAGAAAACACACTGGCAGTTAAACTGCAGGCAGAAGAAAAAAAAAAGATCATTTTTTCCTCTTCACTGTAGCTGGTAAATTGGAGCCAAGCCAAGCCTAAGAGTGGAAAATATTAAAAAGTAGAAAAAAAAAAAGGAGAAAGCTTGATTAAAAAGCGAGAGAAGAGATATTCAGTTCTAAATCTAAATGAGTAAGCCACAAACTATTTCATAAAAACATACTGTGACGTAAATTACACATCAGTATTGCACTGTTGTGGTTATTTTGAGAAATGGCTTGTACTGTAAGTCAGCTGGTAAAACCCCACCCTTAATGATTTTGTAATTCTCCATACAGCAATCAACTGGAGCAGTCATGAAATTGCCAAGAAGGAAAACAGACAGAGCTGTAGAGAGTTTGTAATAAAAAGATAATGTACTTTTAACATAACAGAAGTAGAAGATTGGTTTTATTAACTAAAAAAACTACTTAAAAGGTCCCAGGCTTGCCATTTGTTTTGATAAATGTTAACACAGATCTTCATAAGATAAGCAATGGAAGTATCAGGGGAAGCAGATAAAATGGGACAACGCTTTGGTGTGTGGGTAGCAAATTGAGCAAGGGAGTTATTTGGAATACAGAGCCAAAATGAATGCAGTTGCAGGGCTCTGTCCGTCAGGCTCCGCTCCCGCACGGTGCCCTCGCTCCTCTGCCTTCTCTCATTGCCCTCAGGTACTAAGGGGGGCTCCCAGACGATACACAGATCATATTTAGTTTATCATTGCTTGTATGAATGGCTTTGACCATATCATCAATGCGCGGCAGACACAGAGGTAATGGAAGACGCATCCGGATGTCTGGAGGGACCAGGAATGGCGAGGCTTGGCCGTGCTGAACGAACACAGCTGTGGATTCCAGGGTGGGATGTCTCTCGATTATTGCGGGGCAGTGTTCGGGTGTCACTGCCTTCCCAAGCCACTCTGCCACCCACTGCAGCACACACGGTGGGGCTCTCTTCACCTACTAATGCAGATTTAGCCTACGACAGCTGTGCAGATCCCTCTGTAGTCCGAGAGATCTCCTTCCAGACCATTGTTTTGTAGGACATGGATCAACTCGCTCTCTGGAGCTACTACTCCCTCATCGATGGCAACTAGCCTTAGTCTAGAGGCTTAACTTGCAGACCAAATTGAGGGAAATAAGTTCCACCTAAGAGACAAAGTAGTCTGCCCTATGCCAAAGTGACAGTCCAAACGCATACTAAAAAATCCCCTCCCAGCTGATACACTCGCCACCCAGAAAAAAAAAGTTGATCTCATCTGTGACAACGGACTTTGGCTCTTCAAGCTCTTAAGACAGGATCCTTGCCTTGTTCTGCCCCTTTGGCAAGGCCTTTCAGCAGTATGGGGACAAGAACATAGGTGTAGACGATACAAGGATGTGCGTAGCTGACCCTTCGAAACCAACAACTGCAGGTCAGACAGACTCTGCACATCTCAAAGCCGCCTGTACGAAGAACGGCCCAAAGGGAGATGGCACAGCCTTCCAGCAGACAGAAACGAACTATTCAATTACCTAAAAAAACCTGAACCTCTCAGAAAGTCCAAAAGCAACAGAATGAAAAGCAGCAGCAATGAAATGGTAGCAGCACAATGAAAGAGTAACCAGGAGGAGGAAGAAGAAATTGGGTCTTTATGACCTTTAAGAGAAATCGTGCAATGGGAACACCTTCTCATATCACCATCCAGTCATAACCGGCCAAATACCCCCAAATCATCGCTCAGGTAACTGCAGCAATGACAACCATCACATACATCTCTGGGTACTCCTATGAGAGAAAGGATGGCTCTCCCAATGAAATAACCTTCATTGGAGAATGATGTCTGGCTTCTTGCTTGACTACTTTTTGCACTGATTCCTTTGTGCAGAGACATGGCTAAGAACCCTGGTAGGAATCCATGTAGGAATCCTTCGCACCAGGCTGCTGTGATCTTGGAGCAACAGCTGAGCAGCTCAGGTAGCTGCATCACTACCACAGAACCACTTCTGCACGTTCTAGCACACCGATCCACTCTCCAGTTACACACTCGGTGTGCCTTGGCTGGCTAATTAATCACAAGATGTAAAACATTAATCTAAGAATCATATTTCTCTCACAGATAAATGCAAATACAGTAATGATTTAGCCCCATTAAGACTAAAAAATCTGGAAATCTGTGTTTTGGGGTTTAAATAAATTTGAGGAAATTACTGACACAACAGAGATACCACTTTGTTGGTAGGACCTGTGCTCAAAGCATCCTTGCTTTGAGAACCCCCTCTATTTGAATGCTAATGCAATCAAGAACAAAGGCAACATGTTGCAGGATACCAAACACAGTGATTACATTTATGTTTATCAGATAATGATGATGTTAACAAGTTGCCTGTAATTCTTAGGTGGACATTTGCCTGCCTGGTTTTGCTTCTAAGTTGATCAAAAGGCAAAAGCCATTTCTGCCAATATACAGAATAAAACGTACAGCGTGTATCGGCGATTTCTTCCCTTGTAAGGAGACAGAGCTCATTCTCAGAATTTTGTGCCACTTCCCCAGTCCTCTGTTTTCTGTCACAGTGCCAGCAGAGCATCAGCCGTTCAAAGAATTCCTAAGATTAGTTTAACATTTGAAAGAAAGAGAATACTTGCAAATCTACAGGAGATTGAAACTGCTGTTCAACCCAACAGCAATATAGTCATTAAAAAAAAAAGAAAAAGGACAGCACCATCTAATACGTACTTAAAGCACACAGTTGAAGACCATTTTACAGTTGCTGATTTGGATCTGAGTTGTTCTAGCCCTATTTAACAGGGACGAAACCAAGTATGTTGATTGATGACTGACAGTATGTCCATATAATCAAATCTTCCATAATATTTATCTCGTTAAATAACTTCAAATTCGAATCATAAATCCAATTTTTGAAGAAGATGAAAGAAATTTAATACTGAAAAACTTTCCAACCAGGCATTCAACATCTTTTTTCAGACCCTAATCCAATATGCAGCTCCTTGTAACTGCAGCTCCTACCCTGAACTCCCAGGATCCTCCTGCGCCTTAGGAAGCGGTTTTATGAGGTGTTTCTAGACTCAAAAGAAGAGTGACTGACAATCGCCATTTCCAGCTTTTATATAACCCTTCCATCCACAGGCCTCAAACTGCTTTATGGAGATGAGTAAAAATTATTATCCCCATTATACAGAGAGAGAAACTGAGACAGAGAGAGCTTAAAGGATTTATTCTACGGCATCAAGCAACTTAGAGAGCAATGGAGAGAGCGAACAGGCCAAGCAGAAATCTTTGTCAGGGAGATTCCTGGGTACGTGGGAGCTCGAGAAAAGCGAGCTGATGCTGGGCTATGAAGTTGTCTCCTTGCCTCCCAAAACCTCCTTCTCTCCTTACCCCTCAGGTCACAGGTATGGGCCAGCAAACATCCAAACCGCCATGGATGGCTAGAGAAAACCACTCTGATAGAAAAGGTTTTTTAGCTGCCCTATTAGCTTTCTTTCTAAAGCAGATGGAGACAGGGGGAAGGGGGAGACTGATTGTTGAAGGGAGCACATGCTGCCTGTCCTCTTGAATGTTCTGGGTCATGTGGACCATTCAGGTTGAATGTGCATCAGCTTTAAAACAAGTATTTATCCTGGTTGTCGTGGTTACTGATAAGCAGCTTCAATTCTGCTGATAACAAAAAGAAGAAAGAATTAAAAGGGGGGGGGGGGATGAAAATATAATTTGGTAATATGACAAAGCCAAGAAGAGGAATTAAATCACATTAAACAAGCCAATTGTACTGTAAATGGCTCTGCCTCTGTATTTGCTTTTAAATCATCTAAGGCTCTAACATGGCAGCTGCTTCAGTTTTAACAAACAAACAGTAAAAATCCCTTTTAATAATGAAAGGAAATAATGATATACTTTGCTTTAGTCGAATTCAAACATAATTTAATTTTTCCTGAGGTGAGATTTGCACAGAGAACAATCAGATAATAAGTGTTATCATTCTCATAGACAAAACTGAACCAGCACTTTGCAATTCAAAGTGCTATTTAATGCACCGTTTTCAGCAATCTCTGAACACCATCCAACATACCACTGAACTACGCTTCAGTACTTACACATAAAGCCTGATCCTGCAAATACTTGAGCATGGAAGTTACGCTACAACACAAGTACGTCCACTGCTGCCGTGGCTGAAGTTACACATTCCCTAAAGCGCCTTTATGAGGGGGGCCACATCCAGTAACTTTTCCTGCAACACCTTCTCCTCACCTTTATCATTATTACTATGATTATGTGTCTCGATGTCCCTTTCTTCTGAAGTACAGCACCGCACAGAGAAATACTGGAGAATAAAAAACTCACAGAGAAACACTCAACTAGAGCCACTGGCAAGACAGGGGCACACATTTGTACCATGATGACAATTAACCACTGGAAAAACGAGCTCAAGGACGTAACAGGTTCCCTGTTCCAGTGCTCAAAAGCTATTTTTTTTTTTTCCTGAAGATATTCTCTGGTCTGATGAGTTTTAAACTTGTGGTCTGTCATTTGCCCTCTGTGCTGAAGAGGTCCACAACAAATCCATACATGCCTGGGAAAATTAATTTTATGGCATGAAAAACTGGAAAGAAAAAAAAAAAAAAAAAAAAANNAAAAAAAAAAAAAAGGAATGCCACTGAGAGTTAAACTGAGTTACTGGGCTTAATATCAGAGTAACTGAGTCTCCTGTCATCTCCTCTCTCTTTCACCTCCGCACACCATTGAAACACAAATGAGAGAAGCACATGCAGCCTGACTTACCAGAGACTGTTACACCACCTCTTCCCCACGGCAGCATCAACCACCTTCATTTTCCATTGCCCCCAAAAGTATGAGTCAAAAGACTTATCTGGGTGTTTCACACGGGGCCCTTTCACTATCATTCTGAAAATTCGGAGGAACTGCGCCCTCCTCGAAATAGCAACGGCAGAAGCTGCTGGTCCCAGATCTCTGAACAAGGGGTGGAGGGTGGAAACGGTCCAGTGATTTAAACAGTCGAGCTCCGCTTTTGACATTTATGCCCTCTTTGAAACCCTTAATGAAGTAACAACCCCGTTAATTCTTGCAGGGTATTTAATACACATAAAAACTGCATTATCTACTATTTACAATTTACTACACACAAGCAGTATCTGGCTCCGCACAAAAATAACAAGCTCACTGTAACCCTCCGCTCCCTAACCATACTGCTGATTTCTTTGACACATGGAGAAGTGAGAATAATTACATTTTACTGAGTGCGTCTCATTACACTGATTTAAGTAAGATTTCCAAAGCTGCAAAAATATGCTTTTCGATTTCATTTGTTTCTAGCAATTCACTCTGAAGACGGTTAGTAAAACCTTCAGAAATCATCATCAATATGGACAAAAATTGTACCCTTCTCATGTGGGCATTTGACAGGGGGATAATAGGGTCTAGAAACACCACAGTCAGACGTTTCTTTTCTATTTAATGTTTCCTTCTGTGCCAAACATAATATAACAGACAAGTGTTAGAGAGACAAGCAGGGGGGGAGCCTGAATAGAGAGAGAGCTTTAAAAGAGGTCCTTAATAGAGAAGCTGTATGCTTAGTCTTCAACAACATTCAATGGCAATTTATTTGCAGCCATTTCCTCATGTAACCTTTCACACGGGAGCAGGTAAGATAGAGCACAAGACAATTTGTCAACTGCCAGATATGAACAAAAGAAACCATTTTTAATAAGCTTCAGTGGCCCCTTGTATTTGTTTTGCAACATGTTAATAACTTTTTTGGAAGCCAATCAAAGACAAGAAGAGAAAAAGAAGTCAAGCTGGGAAACAAAACCCACAGTTAAAGAATTTTACAGATAAACTTGCGTTATCATCTGCAGTGTAATAACGCTTAAATCCAGGAGTGGCACAGAATTAGAATTGGCACGATGTCATTCCTTTAAAAAAAAATAAATGGCAGTTACAAAAATGCTAGCGCCATATATTTTTTTCCAAGACTTTGTTGTCGTTTATCTCATCCCGATGCAGTATAGACCTGTTCCCCAACACAACGTTATTCTGGTTCCTCTCCTTCACAGGGACAAGGTGAAATTCAATACGAGGACTATCACAAGGAAAGGCGAAACTCCAGGCCCCTGATCCAACACCCCCGTACCTTGCTCCCCCAGCTACCCAGGGAGCCTCACCTCCTCACTGAACCTCTCATGTTGCACCAAATAACCCCCAAATTGTTGCTCTGAAAAACAAACCAAATGCAGCTTCAACAGCTGTTACAGGTATATGACTAAGTCAGTGGTTATTCACTTAATCCAACCCTGCATCACAACAAAGCAGACCAAGCTGAAGAGGAGTAATAGGAAGACGATGTAAAGGAAAAGGGGACCAACGTACTCCCCCTTCTAGGACACGAGGACCAAAACCAGAGTGATGTGCAGGACAAGATGAACAAACCAACCGTGCAATGCCAGAGCCTTCCTGTGTGACCACGGTCATAGCGTCGGGTCTTTCTGCGGCACAGCTTCATTTCTGTAGAAATTCAATCAGTCGCAGGTGTGCAAGAGCTTGTGGGACAGTTGCTCCTGATCCCTTCCCCTTCCTGCAGGCACAAGAGGAGGTGCAGAGAGTCTCCCCATACCTGTGCCAGAAAGGTTTCTGCAGGACTAAGGTGCAATCATTGGGCCAAAGGCTCATTAAGAGCCCTCAGCACCATTTCTAAGGGAAGTGTCTTCTGGTGCTGAAGAAAAGTCAGAGCACCCAAACAGAGAGGCATTAAAATCCCAGCAACATATGCTGAAAAATCTGATGAAGTGTTAAGCAATTTCATTAATGTTATTAAAACACAGAAAATTCCCTTGGAAAATTTCACACAGGCTTTCCCGTCTCATTGCACATTACTCATGGCTTGAGAGACACAAGAGGAGAAAACGGAGAGAAATAAAGCTTCTCTCAAGTCAACTTGGACTGAGTCCTAGTCTCACTGGTAGAAAGACCAAGCTTGTGGGCTTCAGCGAGAACAGGGCTGGGTCCTTTGAACTCGATTATTATGGCATCTGTAAGAGAAGTACAAAAGTATATGGTGAGAGAAGATGCGCCAGAGAACAAAAGGAGCTGCCAGTCAACCCTCATGGTTATGATGATGAAAAGGCTCCCAGAATTCAGCAGACACACATCTGGAGAGTTTAGTATCCTGTCCCCAAAATTAGATTTTGCCTCCTAAGGACTTTGCAGAGGAGTTTGTTATCCGGCGAAGAGAAAGAATATAGGCATTTGCCCTTCAAGAAAGAGGAATGGCCTTTTGAATAAGAAAGGGCTCCCTGCGATGGGAACCTATCAGCCCAGCCCCAAGCTCCTCCTGAGAACTAATACAGGATCTTCTCTTCCTCTTCTGCAGAACCGGGAAACCATCGCTGCAGAAGAACAGAAGTTGTGCTACCTGAATTATCTGAAAAGGCCTCAGGTGGAGGCAGGGTGAGAAAGGATTTCAGGGCAAGTTATGCCTATGAGCTGAGGAGAACAAGCAAGTATCCTCCCACTCTTTTCTCTAGGCAAACTCTCTTTCCAAGTTTTCAGCGAGAGCGTCAGTCTCCAGTGAATCTGCCCAGGAAGGGCCCTGCCAAACTTCCAGAAACACCAGGCGGCTTTTGCTTGGCTCCTGATGGGCTTCGGTCCGGCACCCAGCAGAGAGGACGGCTCCCAAACAGAAAACAGTCCTAACATACTATCTACTAGTCTGGAGCACACTCTAATAATAGATAGCACTGTCTATTTCAAAGCACTTAATGGACGCTAATTAGTCCTCAGGGCATTCCTATGAGGCAGGTAGATAGATGGGTATTATTTTCCCTCTTTTACATATGAAATAACCTCATCAGAGATGTTCTGACTTGCTTAAGGCCACCGAATGAGTCACTGAGCTCAGCTCTCAGCAGGTCCTGGCTCCCATGCCTGTGCTCAGACCTCTCAGTCATACCTCTTTCACTAGTGCAAAATATTCATTTCAAACGTGGAGGGGGAGAGGAAAAGAAGATCAAGGAGGGGTGATAACACTGGGAAAAAATACTCTCTGAGAAAGGAGGTTCCAGAAGAACGACAAAACAGAGCCCTGTATCTGCTGAATGCTAGATACCAAATCTAGGACAAGGAGAGAGATGAAAAACGTGCTCTGATACAAAATTCTAAGAGTTTTTGTTATATATTCTCGTCAAACACGCACAGCTATTTACTGTGATTTGTAACCACTGCTAATGCCAGCTAAATAGTTTTAGACTCCTAATTTCTAGCATGACCACGAGTGTTAAAGAATGTGCGAGGGCAGCAGTCCTGGGTGCACGGAATATCTATGCTTAGGACGTACATGTAAGTTAGATGCCCACACCCACGAAGTTACACCGAGGCGGTATTCCACACTAGAGACTAGAGATACCACACTGCTGCGGCAGGCAGGAACGCACGAGTGATGGATTCTTTATCTCTCCGGGAAAGAGCAGAGAAGGGTTTCAGCCACCACTTGCGAAGGGTGACGGCCCAGCAGCGACCACTCCTGCTCCAGAGGGTGCTGAAGGCACCACACGCAGGATCCACATGGAGAAAGAATACAGCACTGACCATACAAGCCCCACTTTTCTTATTCCAGACACCCTCGGTGCGTTTCTGACTCTCAACTACGCAATTAAGTGAACCAGGCTCTTTGAAAAAGCGAATGCAGTGTGCCAGTCCGCTAGAACGTTCACTAATGGTTTGTGCTAAAAATAATCTTTATTTTTGTTTCTACGGGATTCAAGGACCAATATCCAGCAACTACAGGCTACACAAAACATTCCTCATTTTTTCAGAGGGAAAAAGATTATTTATGTAATACATTATTAATCTCAAATGGTGATGCTTAAGTACAAGTTTGATGAGCTATATGCAGCATAATACAGCTGCTTTGCATTTGGATTCCTTTATTTATAGACCACGGCAAATTAATAACTCAAAAATGTTGTTTCAGGCAAAGTAATGGACACACAATAAAACTATTCATTTCCTCAAAGGTCACTCTAGGAGAAGCATACATTGTTTAAAAGTCTACCAGCAATGCTATTGTTCCCAAGAAAAGTGAAAATACATAAAGAACAGTTAGTGCCTATATCTGCATTGGAGACCCTAGGCTAATTTAAAGTGCAATCTTAAGGCAATCAATCATACTCTGAAATTACTTCATTTTCCAAACTGTTTACACTTTTTAAGTTACAAATCCACTTTCTGCTATTTCAACTCGAGATTTACAGCTCCAGATTGAGCCTGCCCTGGCTTGCTGCCAAGCCCAAGTCATGAGGGAGCTAATGATCTGAGCAGATCGGGGGCTTCTAATGGAGAAAAGCGCATGCACATTTCCAGCATGTCTGCAAGTAATCACGGCACGATGACTGTAAATGAGGCAGCCTCACATTTATTTTAGGAGAAATATCTTAAAGCGCCACTTTTGATCCGGGCCAACAACAACAACAAAACTAAAAAAACAAAAATTAATTTATTTTTTTTTTTAAAAAAAATCCTTTTTCAAAGATACTCCCAAGATTATTCCAAACGATTCTAAGTGAAACTGCTAGGCAAACAATATGTTAAAGAATAGTACAATAGCTAATTTCCTTTAATGTTTCTATCTCAACCAGATCATATCCTTATCATGGCAAGCTGGAACATTAAACTCTCTAGTTCATGGAATCAAAACACAAGAGTGCTTCATATTACATTATAGAAAAATGAGCCATTCCCTACAAACAAGGTCAGATTTCTGGAATGCCAAAGGTCTACATTTAAGCAGAGCTGGGAGGAGGGGAGGCTTTGCCCACTCCGCTCTCTCAAAAGCAGTGGGAAACTAGACCAGCAATTTAAATTTGTTTTAATAGCCAAAATGGTAGACGGATAGCAAGAAGTCTCTTGGGGGATGGTACTCAAATTAAGTATGATCTTTATTGTTTCATTACAGTGGCATAGCCAAATAATGACTTTGTGTTACTATACAAATAATGCCAGATCCTCATTTTCTAGCGGAAATAATTGCTCTATCATTTTCTGCTTACCGTCAACCTACAGCCCCCTCCCCACGGCGGCAATGGGTTGTGGTAGGTTTGGGGCTGGACTGAGAAAAGTTTCAGATTTTCTCTTGTTTTTAAAGGCCATGCTAAGGAGGCATATTCTGACCCAAAAGTGGCTCTAAGAATCAAGCTATAAATATTCTTCCATTGTACTTCATGAAATTCAATCTATTGTGACGGATATTTCTGTTATAACATTATTACATGCCTAAACTCAATTGTATAATTGGATAGGGCCAGAAACAATAAGCTGGCATTGCTTTGTTACAGCATACTACAGCTTTAAAATACCTGCAATCATAAATCAACGTTATGATTTAAAGTTCTGTCACGAAGCAGAACAGGAAAAGAAAAAATAAACTAGCTGGTAAAGAATCTCGTTTTACTTTCTAGAGACTGAAACTTTTAACCAGCTTTGAGTCTCACCACCACTACAACTGGGAAAGTCCTTCCTCAGCTGCCTGGAAAGGCACCTCCTCCTGAAAGATTTTGCTTCCATACAGCTTTCCAACACAACGGGCAGAGCTGCACCGAGGAATCCCGCAACTCCAGAGTAGGACGATGCGTCTGCATCGCAGCCATTGACACCGGGGTAACAGGGAGCCAAGGCTGGAAGGGACAAAGGGACCCGAGCCCCCGCAGCTGCCCGAACGTGCCCTGCAGAGCTTGTGCCCAGTGTACGAGAACACCGGGGAGTGCTTTGGGATGGACAGACGGACTGCGCCGCGCCACCGTAAGGGGCAGAAGCAGAGGGGTGGCTGAGGTGTTTCTTCCCTCACCTACGGTTACGCAGCCGTTCTCCAAACCTCATCTCCACCGACCTTCCAGCCTTGCGGAGCTTCGTGCTTACCGGAGGCACTGGGCTACAGCATGACTGAAGTTAATAATAAAACATGGATTCCTCCTACAGCTTCACTGAAAATAACAACATTGCATTCAGAGGGATGGAGACCTCCAAGAACCTTCTTGTTCTGTCTTTTTGGCTTCTATTACAGTTCTTAAAAAAAATCTCTTTTTCTCCCTACTTTGCATTTTATTACTTTCAATACTCATGTAAAAAATGTTAAGTCTTTCATAAAGATACTCTTTTGGCCAAGTGCTTGATGGGTATCAGAGCTCAGCAACACACAGTTGTGTATAAACACACACACACATCTAGGTATACACTTGCAGTTTCATCATGGATAACTACATGTATATACATACACAATAAAGGATACAATTACTGTAACATGATTAAAACCCTTACTTTCTCAAATTCTCAACTTTTACTCTCACACACTCCGACACCATAAAATGGAGTAGCTGAAAATAGGTGAGACTTGAATTTCCTCAGTCAAAGAATAAGGAAGAAAACCCCTTTCTCTTTCAATATATCTAAACAAGCAAAAAAGGGGGAACAAACAGATCTGAGGGGGGAGAGGCAAGTCAAGTCAAGCTCAGCAAAAAATTCCAAGTGTAACCAAGTATAAATAAAACGAGGTGATATAAATAGGTGATGTGAACAATTCTCGAGAACAAAATAGCATTTGATATCATCAGGGTTGGTGTCACAGGGTGGCTATTAACCAGCATAAACATTCATGTTCAGTCCCACTGAGTCACCCAGAAAAGCTGGCTCTCAAATAATGAGGCTGATGGAGCCTGAGATCCAGTTCTCCTTTTCCTTACTCCAACTTGGAACTGTTGCACAATTACGATACAGAACGTCAGGATACGATAAACAGAACTGAAAAAGGGAAAGAAAACAATTTTTTCCCCTACAAGTCAGGTTCAGTGCTTTTGCCTATTAAAGTAACCAAATATGTTTCTCTCTGAAATCAAAGCCAAAAGGCAGCTTGCCAGGCACAGTTAACAGATAAATCAATGTTCCCGAAGGGTGGGCTTTTTTGTTTTGGGGGGTTTCTGCCTGACAACAATCTTGCGGCGAGCAAACAGAACACCCACCACACATCTTGTCAATCTACTCACATGAAACAGGGAAGGAAACATGAACACTTTTGAAGATCTAGGCACTGTTTGGAGAAACCTCGTGTTCTAACCTCCCTGTCAAAGGTCATGGTTTTCATAACTCCGAAGTCTGCAGCTATTGTAAAGCCCACTACATATAACGAGTAATTGCAGTTAATTTATCACTAAGGTCATTGTATACTAGCTGGGAGTTTGTAAACAAGAATGAATCACAGGTTTCATTTCTGTGTCCCTTTCAAACTGGAAGACCTAACAGTTTCCTGCTCCAACACACAAAATAGTATTGCTTCTATAAACCTCTTTGGGTCTCCTTGCCAGCAGTTTCCATTTAATTAAACTGACAGCAAAACAGGGCCCTTGCTAATGTGATCCAGACCAGTTTGCCTTCAATGTAAATTCTCGGGCATGAAATTACATCTGAAACAGACACAATAATCCCTCTACATCTTAGTCATGAGTTTAATCTATACTAAAATAACATTTTCTTTGTCTATATTGAAGTCTGTTTTAGAACTCAGCGATCTTTTCTTCTTTTCCCACTTGAAGCTCAGGGAACCATTCAACTTCCATTCACCTTACAGTCAATTCAGAATTTTCTTCTTTCTGTAATTTAAACATTCATTGTCGGTTTCTAGGTCACGGGTAGCAAAATGATCTCGGTTGTGAGAAACCAGATTCGGGACCTACTTCAAACTTTCACTTTCTGGAAACGGAATAGGCTGGTAGCACTACAAAACTAGTTCACCACTGCTTAAAGCCATCTAACTTGCCTAAGCTAGCAGCCTGATCTTCCACACAGATCCTCAGGTCAACCAGCTGTAAAGAGGAAAACTGGTAAGATTTGTAGGTACCTTCAATAAAATGACGGTGGGGTTGTTTGTTTGTTTAATGACCCATAACATTTCACGCCACTCTAGTCATTCTCCTCAGTACGCAGCTGATGCACTAATTCCTGCAATGCCCGTGAAGACCAGAGTATGCAAACGAATAGTTACTTATTGCACAGCAACCACGGTGTTCATAGCACCTCAATAAATTGCAGGGTGTGTTTATGCCCGACGTGAGATGGGAATTTCTGAGAGATGCAAAGCATCTTGTTCCTGGCCCATGGGCTCCTGCACAAGCATCAGGACAAGCTTGGGAGCACTGCAGCTCCCCTGCAATTCAAGCCTGTGATATTAGAGGGCTCTGAAAAACAGCGAGGGATGGTACCTAGAGAGTAAAATCTGAAAAAGTCACAATTAGTAGGGGAAGGGCAAATAACTGATCTTTTCTTACTCGAGCCAGCGTGTGCCAGTATGAGGCACCTTGTCAACCACATTGAGCTCAGAGCACTTCTTACACCATCTGCACCCCTCAGGACGTTGTAGGACTGGGACCAAGGACTTCTGCTTCCTGAGAGCTTGTGCTCCAGCTGGAGATACTATGACCGTAAGAAACACATAAGTGACAAAACCACTGTAAAGAAAAGAGAAAACTGAATCACAGACTATTTCCCAAGTTTCTACTTGCCCAACCAAACACTGGCAAAACCTTCATTACATGTCCAACTAAAAATACCCGCTGCCTAAGAAATCCTACATGATTTTAAGTAAGAAATTTGCCACATGCCCAGTGAGGTACAAGCAATGCTTTTAAACAAACGCAATCAAAACGTTTTCAGAACCTGGACAATAACATTTCCAAGCACTGTTGTCACAATCTTCCTCATCAAATAGTAACTTTAATTGCATTGTTTTCCTAAAAAATAGAAAGTGAAGTGCTTACTTAAGAAAACCATCCATGCATTAAGTAGCCCGACATTCCTGGGAAAAAAAGAAAATTTAATTTGTGCCGCAGAAGACAATGGTCAATCATTAGCACGATCAGAAATCATTACAGGTCCTTCTGGCAACTGCTGCTGCACTGTTCATGAGGGTCTCTTGTTCCGGAAGCAACGCTCAACAAGTATGTTCCCAGTAAAAGGTCCATAAATCTTTTCTTACTGTTATATTGACTTTGTCTACAAGTTGATGAGGGAAAAACAGTCTAATACAGAATAGCAGCCTTTCTTCTACTCTGCCCATTAAGATTGAGCTGCCTGTGCTACTCCAAGCGTACAGAGGTGGCAAAGAGGTACAGCTTTGTGCAAGCACCCTACACGACTGGCCAAAGACGAGGGAATGATTTTTCATATTAACCTGTACGGATTTGTCAGTGTGTCCAATCAGTGAAAAGTCTCTCAACAAGGTAGCAAAATTACCAGCAGTTTCTGCTGCAGAGGGCGAAAAATGCTCCTATTCCATTTGTGCAAATATGCTGGGCTCATGTTATCAAACACATGAATTCCTGTCCACGCTCTCTCCTGCACACCCTGCCATCAAAATAGCAGGGACAAAATTGGCCTCATTTCCTGTAAATTTCATATAGACCTAAATGTTCTCAAGTATGTTGTCAGGGAATATGTTTTAAGGCTGCTATGCTCACATCTGATCTCCCACTCCATGCTTTTAAGATATTAAATAGGCTTTACCCAATAAATCACATGTTTTGTGCCCTGGAATCACATGGTATCTGAAATCACCAAAGGCTAAATCCTGGTTTATTCACATTCATTATATGCAAGTCAGAGGGCCCAGGTCTAAAAAACAAAGTGAGCAACAACCTTCCCTACAGGGAAAGCTAACAAAAAGCCCAAACCACACTCACCAAAAAAACCCAAAAACAAAACAGTGGCAAGAGAGAGAAGGAGCCCTTCAATCCACCTGACCCGTACCCCAAAATACCAGGAGCCTCCCCTGCAGAAAGCTACAAGATCTAACCTTTGATGGTTTACAATAGCACAAAGACAACATAAAACACATTCAAGAAACATTGTGGGAATCGCGCCAGCATTTTAAGGAACGTTCCCTTTGGACATGAAGCCTTTTTTAGCCAAACCACTATGATTTTGTTTTAGTGACTCATACAAATGGATTCTGGATTAAGGTTTAAAAATGGGATATTTTCTCTTCTGCTCCCAGGTTCACCTCAAGACATGTGAATGAAAAAATAGCAGTAAGAATATTAGGCTGGACTTACATTCACCAGCAGACACTAAATAGGGATCTACTAAATTTGTAAAGCTTAGCTGAAGTTTCAAATATATAATTCTAAAAATGCAATTCCTCCTGAAGTCGGGCTGGGCAAGGAACATAAAACTATAAAAAGATACTTTGTCCCTAAAGATTGCAAGAAGCTAATCATTAGCCACCCGTTTATAGTGTGTAGCTTTTTATTACATTATTCTGATATTTCTTTCCTTTGCAGGAACCTACTCCTTATTTCTACCATACGGGTAACAAAAACGATCCACTGCCGCTAGGAGAAGTGTTTTTAAAGACAAAGACATTTGCCAGATTAAAAACAAACATACAAACAAAGTGTACATAAAATTGTGTTTGACTACTGTTGGGCATCTGGAATGGCACACATTTTCTTTGGAAAATTTTTCTTTCAGTTTTTTATACAAACGACAGTAAAATATGTACCCAGCAGCAAACTGAGAGAACTAAATTTAAAACGCACTTTCAGACCACTCTTTCATTTTGTTTCTTTTTAACTTTCCTTTTCCAAGGCAAGAGGGGAGGAGGGAGCTTGTACCGCTGTTTTGAAGTACTGTAAGTTCTTTTGCCTTTTAACAGAAATATGTAAACAAGGTGTATGACTGTAGGGTAATGTTCTAGTCAAAAAGCATTCAAGAGCCAGAGTGAAGCTATTTAAAGAATGGAGTATTCAATTCCTGAGGCCAGATGCTAGTATAAATACGAAACTATGTTCACACTGCAGATTAAATTATTTTTAGTTTCTGCATTTGAACTGCCAAAATTATTTGGGTTGGTGTTTCTTCTTTTTTTTTTTTTTTACTGCACCAGAGAACTTATGGGGCCACACTATTATGTATCTGAACAGAGGATTAAAACCACAAGTGTAAAAGGACTTTTTCAGCTATTTTCTCTGTGCAACAAAACTAGAAGTGTATAGTGACAAACACTGTCACAAGTAAGGTTCATTTAGGGAGTAAGGAAACTAAAAACAAAGATGAAGCTGAAACATTTGAGGCTCTTGAAACAGATTTTTATAGTACCTTATCATTTAATTTTCAACCCACTAAGCTTTTAATCTGGAAATACTTAATGTGAACAAAAAGTGAAGATTGTGGTTTTAAAATTATTAAAGAGAAAAAACATGCATTAAGAGTGCATTACACACTGTCTGCTAGGATTTTTACAAGAGCTCACACAACTATTGCCAAGAATATCAAGTTAAAGTCACCAGTAATTAACTAAAAACAAATAATCAATAATCCCATGACCTTGCCATAGCAAAAAAGTGCACGAATCCAAACCAGAAAGACAATGAAATAAACTGAGGGTGACAGAAGCAAATCCAGGCTCAGTGACTGGCTGGGTGAGGACCTATCACTGACACATGCTCCAGCCTAAAGTCACCTACAAGGCTGACAAGGACCCCCCTTGATGAAAACCATTTCACTATTGGTATTTTTTTGGTCCTGTAATTGTCTTCTCTTTGCCCCATCAGCTGTCAAAGATGGAAGGTCCAGGAGGTATCTCAAGGACATGAATCATCTGCTGATGTCAGGGGGTTAGCCTACCAAGACACAGAGTCAAACAGGAACCACATGGAGGGAAGTCAACCAAGCCATAGACCCTTCCCACTACAAATACCAAGAATGCCCAGGAAGGGCTGGATGTACAGCCAGGAGCATCAATCTGTGAGAAGGGTGAGCAGAACGACTGCAGCTTGGTCAGCGGAGGGACCTCCTGCAGCACTAAGGAATGTGGAATTACTGAGCAGACTTGCTCTGCACCGCGCTGAACATGCATATTTTGCCAATGAGTTACAAGAAGGAGGAGGCCAGTCACCCCGTAGAGCTGGCTGGGGACAGGGGGACGATGCTCGGAGGGGAAGGGGTCCCGCAGCACCGGGACTGTAACCCAGCTCATATTGAGATGTGTGAACTGACACTAAGTACCTGTGTCACTGCCCCAATTCAGGAAAGCAGGGGACACCAGGCTTAATTACAAACAGGTGACGCGGGACATGCTGAAAGCCGTACATGCTCTTGAATATCACGTCAGGTTCGGCCCCAGTTCCTAATTAACTGTTCTTATCAGGCACGGATCTGGTATCGCAACAGTGAAGCCTCCTTTTGGTGGACGGGCTGACAATCCCAGCCTTCCCTGGGTATTTACAACACGCTTTTAAAATGCATTAGCCTGCACTTTAAAGAAACCTGGGACCAGAACATCTGGGCTTGGGTTGTTTTGTTTCTCAGTAATAAAAAGTGAGAAAAAAAAATGCAGCTGTGAACAAAATGTTCAGGAACACAGCAGCTACCTTGTCATCTTCTACCTATTTTCCATTCACTAGCCTCATTCACAGGAGCAGAACAGGACATGAGGGAACTTGGAGGAGGATGAGAGGGAACGTTTCCCACTTTTTTCTTAAATTAGATTTTCAATTTGTTATCAGATTCTGGAATTGTACAACATGTGAGGATCTGGTCTGCTCGTGACACACATGCATAACTCCCCTTGGCACTAATGGGAATGACAAACGTGTTGTGAGAGGAGAATTGCCCCCTAAAACTGCAGGAGTGTGAACAAGGTTGTAAATATATCTCAAGGTTCTGGTAACATTAGAAACCAGCCCAGCATCTTTCTCATGGTTTATTATGATATCACCAAATCCGCTCTATGTATTTATAGCCTTGTAATTCACAATTATTCTGGGTCCATAAATGTTTTTGGCATCTGAATGTAGAACTGATACTATTATTTCACATATTATAGTACTGTCCGTGAATGCTAAATTTATTCCAGCAGAGACTCCTGGAGTTCATTCATCAGATATTTTATGCTACTGTTCTTTTAATGATTCATTTATCCTTAGTAATATTTGTATTCTGAAGTGTGGCGTCTCCAGCCGACAGCACAATGCTCTGCTGAATTATCTTTTTCTTTCACAGCATAACAAAGTGGAGCACAGTCAAATTGAAGATGGCCTTTAGTACATTGTCAGAACAATACTGCTTACCAAGCATATCCAGACACATTTCTCAAACCACACGTAATGCTCTGGCTGCCAACATGCTCATAAAGTCATTAACTGGCATCTTTAAATGAGGGTGTGATACATATATTTAAATGTTTAGGAAAATCAAATGTGTGTTCTTCTAGAAGCTTATTTTGAATTTCAGCTTTTACATATATCAATTATGCACATGTAAAAATTCACCTTGATTTTTCACAAGCTGCTAAAATAATACACATTATCTATCACTAACAAAAGCTTCCTTATGGTGTTAACTATTTGTCCTTCACAATGTAACAGAGCAAGAGAGACCAAGCTGAAGGTTTACAGTGCTGAGAATTCATTTTTACATGCAAATTACTATTAGCAAGAAAATTAAGGAGGAACTTATTTTACATGGTACGGATTTTACTAAATGAATAAAGGTTATGCCAAAATGCTCTCCAATAAAAAACCTACCAGATGAGTTACAATTCAGGCTGTTACGTTTTTTAAATACACACTTTCTCTGTCACCCACGCCTACAAACTGCACTCTAATTTATACACGTACTAGGTTTAGCCCTTTCCTTCCCAAACACCAGGCATGACACAGTGCACCTGTAAACAAAAGGCAAATCACCTTTCTGGGCACAGGAGTAACGAAGAGCGACTTGGAAGGAAGGCGGTGAGTAAGTTGGGTCTGGCTTGGGTCCTTCCCCCTATTCCCCAAAGGGAACTGACACAAAGCTCAGGCCATGGTGTCAACAGCACCCACAGAAGAGCCCAAGCATCTCAGCACAGTGGCACAGGTCACAAGCCAGAATGATTCATGAGCTGGTAGGAAGACAGCTTCAACTTGATTAACAGAGCGCTCCAAGTCAAAGACGACCACGGGACTCCAAGTGCTGGGCTGTGGCAGCACAGAATTACAGCACAGGAAAGTAGCCGGGCAGGAGAGAGAAGGTCCTCAGGGCCCACCCTACAACATTATATAGGTGCTCGGTTTACAGATCTTGGTACTCAGCCTATTTTTGGCTGGCTGTGTGGAAAGGATACAGTGCAGGAAAAAGGCGTCGATGATCTATGAGGGATCAGCAGCTCTAACCAGCAGGCATGGTGCATGGAGGAGATCGCAGATCACCTCCCTCCACCGCACTGGGCAAGCAAAGCGCAGGGACACAGAACAATAGACCTCCCAATCTGGGTCCCCCTGGGACCCAGAAACAATATGGGCAGGGACGGAAACTAGAGGGAAGGCTGGGGAGGAAAACAGCACCCTCTAAACCCAATAGTTAAAAAAAGAAAAAAAAAAAAAAAGAAAAAGAAAAATGAAAGGCAGACATTGAGATAAAGTCAGATTCAGAGCACAGCAGCGCTGCACCAGGAGGCACACGTTTCCAGTTACTGGAACAAAACCTCATGGTCAGTAAGAATTAAATGCAAGATCCAACAGTGACTAGAAGGGAAAAAATCCTGGAGAGCAGACACATGTGGGTTATTACACAGCCTGGCAAGGTCAATCTCGGTGCTAAAAACAGACAAAAATAAAAAAAAGCCGTCAAACATTTTTAAAGGGACACTGTCCCACACTGGCTGCTTTGACACTGTCTGTGAATGGTCCTTATTTTTTATCTACTTATTTTGTAATTATGTAGGCTACTCCTGTTCCAACCAGAGGCTGCAACAAAACTCTTATTGATGGTGCAAACTGCTGCAACTTGGGCTTTAGCAGAATGTGGGGCAGTTCCCTCCAGCTTCACAAGGCAGTGAAATTTAACTCTTCCTCCTCTCTCGTTCTGCAGCAGTGATTCCTTCCCTGACGTTTCCGAACAGACCAGAACTGCAGTTGCAAATGGCTGTGTTCTACACCAACGACAAAGCGCCCCGTCATACCAATACATAATTGAAAATGCTGACACAGTGACAACTGCTATCAGCACAATTCTGATAATCCAGTTAGCTTGCTCCTCCTGCAAGAACCGGTGGGGGTGGGGAACAGGCTCCGTGATTTTGGGGCTACCTAGAAAGAAGTTACGTGGGATTTTGTTTGCATTTCTTGGCAGATCTTCTGCATTTCAAAGAACAAAATACCCACCTCCTCAATTCCCAGGTGCACTGCTACCACCCCCTTTTAAAAGAGCTCAAAGGCAGGTCAAACTTTGAGAAGAAATCCAAATTTTATCTCTTTGATAAGGTACACTTGAAGTCTGAGACGTGTGGTGTTAAAACTCCTTTCGAGAGCCACAAATAGATGAGGCTCAACACAATCTAGCGGCAAATAAAAGGCTTCTATTGCCAGTGCTGCATATTAAAATGTTTTTGTCACCCGCATACACTTCCTCTGTAATGAAGTAGGCTGTCCCCAGAGAAAAGGAAGAAATTAACAGTACTTAAATCATCCCAGCATTGCTGGGGCAAACAGGTGGCTTCGGGAAGGACCAGGTGGGTACAGAAAACCTCCTGAGGACCCAACCAACCTCCTCCCAGGGTGGCTGGGGAACGGGCAGAGGAGAGCAGGGGCTCAAGAGACATGGGCAACCAAGGAGGGGAGCCCCAAAGTGCTACTGGAGATAGTGTCACCTCCAGCAGAAAATACATCATTATCACACATTATTGGGGGTACACCGTGCTCAACAACAGCATCACCTTCCAGCATTTAGAAAGCAGCTAGCAACTGAAGCCAACAAGCATTAGTTATCTCAAACCAATTGGTTTACAAACAATAAAAATAAACATTTATCTTGCCCTCTTCACACAAGGCCGAAATTGTCTGTCTGCTCAGCACCTCAGTTTACCTCCGATCCCAAACATGTTAACACTAAAGGTAAGCAGTAATTAAACCGAAAGATGTACAACCAAGGGAAGCCCCCCTATCCACAGCCGCTCTGAACAGCAACCCCAACAGCGTTACTCCACAGCCTTCTCCTTCTCCACCGGCACGTACTGGGAGCTGCACGAGCACAGAAGACGCCGCCAGGCCACAGCCCTTTCCCCCAAGGGAGCCGTCCTCCTCCCACCAGGCTCCATGGAGCACAACAGCCTCATCTATGGCAGAAGAGTTGTATCAATTGGGCTGGCTAAAAAAGAGCTAGAGAGGTCACTCTGACCCACAAGACAGAAAACAACATACGGTGCACAAGGGCACAGAGGGGAAAATGGGATAATGCGACACTTACAGGAGCTTTATCAAGATCAAAATGGCATTCAGCTAGGGCAATGGGGACAGGGAGGCACAAGGAAGAGGCAAAAAGTGCAGCCAAACAGGGAAGAAGGGGAGGGGAAGAGAGTTCGAGGCATGACTTAGGCATAAAATATCCAAAGCAGCTGTACTCTGAATAGCTAACAATTAGTTGGTCAGAAAATTATTGCATCAAGTTAAGCCAGGAGAGACTGACCTCAGCAGCACGCAACAAACAATGAAAAAGGAGAGTCGGCATCAGTTCAGAAGTCACCACAAGCGCCTGAGCACACTACAGCTGCAGATCATCAGTTTTGATAATATTATAGCTTGACTACATTATGACTTGATAATCTTCACCTGGAGAAGTCATGCCTGCTGCAAGGCCATTGGTAAGCGAAATCAGAAGGGCTGTGGCACAGCCTAGTGCCTGATGAGGTGCCCAGATCTCCCGGATGAAGCTGTGCATGTTATGAGACTGGTGGAGAAGAGAAGGAAAGGAGAGGGTGAGCCAGTCCTGCAGCAGCCAGCCCCTGCTGGCAAGCTCTGCTGGAGGGTTCAAATGAGCGAAGCAGGAGACAACTGCTGGAAAACCACCTATGGACTGGGAAGGGGTGACTGCTAAAATATAAACCTCAGCTAGAAGCAGTACTGATTTTACTGGATTTCACAGAGAACAAATCTCTAGATTACACACTCCCAAACGTATGACTGTGGGGAATGACACAGGTCAGGACTGACTGCTAAATTTTCTTTGGGTTCCCCCTCCCTGGCCCAAACAAAAAAGCAACAACTGCAGCAAAAACCCTCCAGTGAGCACCAGAACTTGCATGGGATGAGCAGGTTCTGGTGCGATGAAGACTCCTGAAGGATGGACAAAAGGCAACGACGTTCTGGGGACCAAACCCAGAGCTTTCTCATGACAGACCCGTGAGCCCGAGGGATGCAGATGGCCAGGACGGTGGTGTTTCCCACCTCCCCGGCACAGGGACGGGGCCGCTTGTTCCCCAGCGAAACCCGGGCAGTGCCACAGCCCAGCCTAACCCAAACCAACAGAGCCGGCGAGCACTGAATTCAGTCATTTTCCACTCAGTCCCTTCTCTCAATTTCAGCTCTGACTCCTCTATCTTTTATTTCTTTTTCTAAAGACACATTTAGAGATGAAACCATTCATAACTGCCTATCCACAGACAGTTTGTGGCAGCATAATTGACAATGAGTCTGCTGCAAAAATGAAAATGCTGTTTTAATAACCTTGGCCTAAAATACATTCTGTTGTATGCCTCAAAGGGTTTCAATAAAAAGTCAACCTGTAGAGACATATTTTCTTGGCTTAAACAACAATCCAAAGCATATAAATGTAGTCCAACTATAATGACATATTTATAGGCCAATAAAGCTTACACTGCAGCTTTCATACTTCACTTAAAGGAAGTCTGTAAGAAGCAGTGTTATATAAAATAATTTGAATTTTTTCAAACTATAGCCCAAGGAATACAAATATGCAACTTTGCTATATTTAACCAATAGTATTTACATTGCTTAGTTGCTAAAAATTTTGTAAAATGAAATAATTCCTCTTTTAGTGACTTGCGACTGGTTTACCAAATACGGGTACACGAGTCCATTTTTTACAAAGACATATCCTCTAAATAATTCTAAACACAAAACCAAATAACTAGCGGCCTTAGTAGTGAATGATTTAATCAGACCAATTCTTCTGGAAAAACAGGTTCTCATGTTCATTATGAATAATGCATTCCTGAGCAACTCTATTTTTATATGCTGCATTGTTGTTCTTTATTTTTCTCAACATTTGAAAGAAATATTCAGAAAGCTATAAATAGGCTTAAGACATAAACTGCTAGCATTCAATATTGACATATTTGTAGAAAGGGACAGAATGTATAACATAAATACCTCAACAGGCAGAAAGAAATAATTCTTAAAAATCATTTTTCAGGCTGAAATCTCGAAGCTCACCAAAAAATGCCATTGCTAGATCTTTTATTTAATACAGTCCTAAGGAAAAGTTCTGCATAATTCACTATTGGTAAAAACAATGGTATTTTATGGAAAAAACAAACAAACAAACAAAACAGTTTCTGCAGAAAAGAATGGCAAAGAGAAAAGAAAAAGAGAAAAGAGGAAAGAAAAAAACAGACAATAGGGGAAAAAAGAGAACAAAAGAGGGAAAGAAAAAAGAGAGAACAAAAAAGGAGACAGAAATACCAAATTTGAATTAGGGTCAACTTTGAATTATAGTTGCACGGTTTCTCTGGGTTGTGGATTAACCAGGAGTCGCCTCAGTTTTGGCTGAGCGAGTGCCACGGAGCGCGTGGTGCAGGGAAAACGCTGCTCGCACAGGACGAGGCCCCACTTTGCCCGGTTACTGTGTGAAGCTGCCCTGCTCCCAGCAGCAACGTGTTTAACTAAGGATGTTTGCTCAGTGCCACTTCTGCGGTTCTGTATCTGCCATGTTTTCATTTTATCCGGGCTATCTCACCCTCCACCACTTCTGGACTGTGTATGAAAACTGATTTTGTTTCTTCTGTAGAGTTTTTTTGAGCTCTTTGGTAGGGATATAATTTCCTATTACCTTCTACAGCTTGGTTCAAAAAACATCTAATAGGAAAATTTGACAATGTACTCACTTTTATGGGATCTTTCTGTAATGGAAACAGGCCATTTCATAAGAAAAAAGGGGTCCAGGAGATCACCTTGTTTATCTAGGCCTTTTCAAACACGTGGTTCAGCAGCTTCCCCAGCTACAGCCAGGGCTAAATGTGGGCATCACCACAGACTCATGCACAGCCCGCTGGACCAGCACAAGAAGGGATTTGTTCCCTTCAGATCCAAGCTCTGTACAAAGCGATCTGCCCCACCATAGCCACCCACCCTGCCCCACGGGCCAGCCCCCCACGGAACATCCCCATGGGTGCAGCACTGAGCACCTGATCAGAAGGGGAACGGTGCTGCGGAGGTGGGAAAGGGTGGATGTGCAGGAGATCACCTCTCCATTTGGGCTCATTAGCCTTGGCTAATAGACCTGTGCTGATGCTCTCACCTGAGAGACCTTTGTGTGACCACACCATGCTCCCTCACAGTTTACAACCCTACTTTAAAACAAAAACTACCTCATCCCATTGTGCTGAAGACCTACTGCAGAAGTTATTGCTAGTAAATCTTTCATTGCTGCAGCGGAGCATTGCTCTGTTGGCAAGATGCTGAGTATTGGAAAAGGTCTGTGGGCACACGTCACAACAGCCGCTAAATGTGCCATTTTGACAGCAGAGAAGATAACACCACCGGCAGCTCAAATCTCTATGCCTTGGACACCACATGTAACGCTACTGCCTTGGCCTACAGGTAAGGAGACGGCAATTCCCAAAGTGCAATGTCAACCTTGACCAGCCTCTCAGAATGAGAAAAATAAATGTTCCTCACCCAGTGGGTGTCAAACCTCCATCCCATAGTCAAGCCAAACACCAGAACTCATGGGTTGCCTGCAGGACACAACCAAATAGGGCTGCTTCACAAGCAATGAAGATCACCATTCTGAGTTTTTCTCAGATCTGGGAAGCAAAATATGCTTAAATTCTTGGGTGTCCCAAATAGTAAAAAAAAAAAAAAAAAAAAAAAAACACACACAAAAAAACCCCCAAAATCATCTTCATACAGGATTTAAGAAATGTCTTTGGTTGGCTTTCATAGGCTGGATCGGTTGTCTGGATCAATGTGACTACTCAGCTATAGGTCTTCTTGAACCTTTGGTTTCACTCCTGCCAACCAGTCATGATGAAGAAAAAAGTAATCATAATCAAACACTAGTCAAAATACCCCTTTCTATTGAAAAAAAAAGACCAAACAATAAAGCCAAAGCCACCAACCAAAAATGAGCAACATCAGAATGTGGGTTATCAAAATTACAGCATATAGTTTGCATTCCATAAACATTTTCAGTATAACCCATACTTTCAAAGGCTTACCATGCAACTATAAGCTTTGGGCTTAAAGATAATTTTTTTTGGCTCCTAGGGTAGATAATTGCAATTTCGTAACTTACCACAAGGGTTTGTTTGTTTGTTAAAAACAAAAACAAGAAAACATTAACACACAAAAGTTCTGTCTGAAAAACATTAAGATTCTTCTGACACAACAAACAAATGCAAATAAATGTAGCGCGTAATGAAGATGCCAGGGCAATAGCAGAGAAAATTATGGCATGTAATTATGAACCAGAAAAAAAACCAACACACACAGAAAAGCAATGGAAAATAGAAAGAATTGCACAGGTTATTTTTTTTTCCCAGAGATGGAATGAAAAATATCTCAACTTCCAACTGTACTTTAATCTTCCAACCTACATATCTCATAGTGAAATCTGAGATTGACAAAATCACTTCACCATTTGATAAGATCAGAAAAACGAGATGCAGAAGATAAATCCTCCAAGACAGATCTTCAGCTTAGTGTAACTTGGCTTTGATGCCAATACAGTCGTGCTGTTATAAAACTGAACTTGGCGCTGCACCTCCTGTTCACGTAGGTACAAAAGCATTTCCTCACATACATCAGCCTTAGCTTTTAATTTCTTACCTTTTCATGCATTATGGCCTAAAGTTGATACTCTTCAAACTTGGAACATTTGTTAAAAGCTTGGTACAACAGAGAAACGTCCCTGGGATGCACTTCAAAGCACCGTCTCTGACAGCTATTACACATCCAAGGTCCTAATACCACAAACAGGCATGTTTACTAACAGAAGACTCATCTCCCCTGGACCCCCATCACGGATTTTAGAGGTGAGAGTATCTGCGCACCGAAGCAGCCCCAGAGCCACAAGCCTGCCTGCAACCATCCAAAGGAGCAGAGCTACTGTTTCCCTCCCTAAAAATGGACAGGGAAAGAAAACACAGGTCTATCTGGAGAGAACAGCAGGGCACTCACAGGGGGCTGACACTGTATGGTAACATAAAGCTCACAAGTAAACCCTATAGAAGGCTATGGAAGTGACATCTCCCTACCAAATGAGAAACAAAGTTGACTGCACAGAGACAGGACAAGCTCCAGAAGCAGGTGACCATCCTATGCTTCCGAAACATGGGACGTGAGAAGTGAAAGGCTTCTGCTCTCCCCTGCCTCTTGGAGGAGGCCTCAGGAAGATGTATCAAGGCTCCTCTCCCCATGCACAGCTCTGACCTGATCCCCCAGCCTGCAGAGCCCCAGGGAGAGCCCTTGACAATTACTTGTGTGCACATCTTCAAGGGTTGAGTCTGAGTGCTCAGGGACATGTCTACGGAGCAGACAGGTATCACAGCGTTACCCCGCGCTCAGCTGGAAGGAGCCGCGATGAGCTCACCACCAGCACCACCACCCATCCTGCTCGGGCAGCTCATCACCACACCTCTGCCCCAAGCACAGACATACCTTGGGAATCGGCGACGGCTCGGCAGGATCAGGCTCATCCGCCTCCAAAAGTTGCTCCCCCGTAAGTCCCCCCACCTCAGCAGAAAGTAAGGGATACTCACCAAGGTCAGCCTTCTCCTTCAGAATGTCTTTGAAGTTCAAGCCGCTGTTGAGCGTGGATTGTCTGTATCTCGTCAAGGCTTCCTTCTGCCCATTCTTCCCCACATCCATCGGTTTGACCGGCTCAGCCCGGAAACCACACTTCCACTTGGAGAAATCGGACTGTGCCCATTTTGCCAAGTCCTCGAGCTTCACCGTAACTTTCTCTGAAACAGCAATAACTTCATCCTGCAAGAAGCCGTAAAACGAGAAGACGACACGTTACATGGGGCTCCACGATGACTGACAAACCCGTAAACGCCACCCCCCATAGACTCCTGGAAAAGCCAATCTTGCTGTTGGCAGACTAATTTTTCTGTAATGCAGAATAGCTAGTACTTAATTTATTCCTCCTGCCACCTAAGTGGAAATATCAGTTGTTTACTTGAAGCAAATACACAAGATCTAAAGATGATTTTTAGGATGGGGGCAATGATCCTAAAAGGCATTTGAAATGCAGGTTGCCAAATCACATTCTGCATAACCCAAAGCCTTGAGGGAAAGTTTGTTTTTTAGGTGCAATTAGCTGAAAATGTAAAAATTCATGGCTGGATGACTAATGGTTATAGCTAGTCCTGAAATAAATGGACTAAGTAAATCTCAGATTCTTGGAACTCTGACTCACCAGAAAATTCCTGTATTTATGGTACATTTTCCCTTGGCTTATACACAAATATTGAATTTAACTTTTGTCCTAAAAATTAAATAAAACTGTGATGTAATCCCAAAAGAAATACTACATAAACGTTATGTGCTTCCCACCAAAAGAAACTTGCACATTCTCATGTTTCTTAAAACCTTTTTCAAGATCAGAACTGTAATTTTTTTCCATTCTTAAACATACATTCTAAGAAAAGCACTTAAACTTAGTTTAGCCTCCAGAACATATACTTGAATTAAACAGCTCTAATTGCTGAATTTTACCCTTCCAGGAAACAATCAACTCCTCTCAGTCATGATGAATAAGCAGAATGTTTTATAGCTGACTCCAGCGAGCAAGGGCTCAAGAAAGACTCAAAAAAATAAACAAACAAACATACACACATAACCAGCAAGATACACTCCAGATTTTTTAGTTAAAAAGGCAGAAATAATTTCTGTTGTAATGAGAGCTGGCTGCACACCACACCTTGCACAATGCACATTTCTAGCACTAAATAAGGTTACAGGTTCTTGAAATAAATAAACCAGAATCCAATTTTTCTCTCAAATAAACACAAGTATTTGCAAAAGGGACAGGAATTCTTTGAGTTATTAAACAAAGAGAAAAGCACAATTGATTCTCTCTGTGTGGTTTTTTTTTCCACTGAACAAATTCCTCAGGAAATAAAATACTGCTCAATAGGAAAAAAAAAAAAAAGAAAAAGCAAGCTTTATTGTGATAAGCTACACACAATACAAAACCTGAAGTATCTCTGGTGGTAAAAAAAGCAGATCTGATATTCCACTCTCCCTTATATAACACAAAATAATTTTATAAGCAGGCACTTTCATTACATTTAGCGCAATAACAAATATTTGGTCAGAAATGAACTGCATGCTTATGTGCTAAGCAAGCTTGCAAAAAAATATTTTCCTTTATCATTGCACAGCATAAGAGCTTCCTCCAAACAACAAACAATAACAGTGATGTTTTAAATCTCTGTTTATGACAAACGTCAATACTCTGTAAACAAGCATTGGGTACTACAAAGTACAATTTCAATGGATGGTTTCACCCAATTTCATTACACCATCCACTTGAAATAAAAAAGCTGTAGTTGCTATGCATTTTATAGCTATTACATGGTGATTATTAACTGTCAGGATGGAAAAAAAATAAAACATATATATAAACATCAGCCTGCCTGCAGACAGTCTCAGCAATTTCTGGATGAAGTCCTCTTTTAGGATGTTGAATGCCATTGCCAGCTACTACACAATTTCTAATACTCAACACTAGAGAAATCTATTTAGCAGCAGTTTTTTGGTTTTTTTTTAAAAAAACAACCTGACTTGGAGATCAGACGTGTTTTTGGTTAAAATATTATTTTCCAAATAGCTCTCATGATCAAATGATTATGATTTCAATTACTAGTTTCTTCATATCCTTTCCAAGAACTGGTATGACTAATTTTGGCTGGCATACAAAGTAAGCCGAGCAGACAATTTATTAACCAAAAGAAAAGTACAATCACTATTACATCATCAATGAATAAACTTGTTTTCGAGAATACAACCTTCACACACACGCACATGATGTGTACACAGAAAAAAAAAAAAAAAAAGGAAGGAAAAAAAAAAGGCAGGCCTATTGTAACAAGGGTGAAGCAATGCCGGTCTCGCGCCCGCTGTAACTACAGCTCCACGGCCACCAACCCCCCAAAATCCAGAGCTGTTTCTAACATTAGAGACACCGCTGTGGGGTTTTGGGGTCGCCCCAAAGGAAGCGGGGCTGAGGCCAGGCCTGGCCTGCAGAGGCAATGGCCGCAGGACGAGCCCCTCGTGAGGGTGGCTGGAGCCACCTCTCCAGCACCCAGCCATCCTTCCACACCAGGCCTCATGTCCTCCCGTTGTGCCACTGGTGATCACCACAGCTGCACCAGGGAAACACGGACGAGTTCGCTTCTAGCCAGAAAACAGAAAAATTACCCTGTGTATCTTGGCGCCTGCCTTAGGTTGACCTGCCTTACACACAGTGGGACTGGGTAGACTTGCTTCTCTCGACACTCATTTTTCGAACTCTTGTTTATTTTTGGCTCAATTCAGAGACAACCAGCCACCCCAACTCCCCCCACACCACAGCAGTCACGGGTCAGACCACAGTTCTCCTCTGAACGCCACTGCCAACATCAATCTCGCCAAAGAGGGACCGCATCTCCAGAGACATTTTCACAGAATCACAGAATGTTAGGGATTGGAAGGGACCTCGAAAGATCATCCAGTCCAATCCCCCCACTGAAGCAGGAACACCCAGATGAGGTTACACAGGAAGGTGTCCAGGTGGGTTTTGAATGTCTCCAGAGAAGGAAACTCCACAACCTCCCTGGGCAGCCTGTTCCAGTGTTCTGTCACCTTCACTGAGAAGAAGTTTCTTCTCAAATTTAAGTGGAACTTCCTGTGTTCCAGCTTG
>VWYH01002279.1:240201-250803 GCA_013399365.1 Pampusana beccarii
CATCCTGCTGTCCACCAGGACCCCCAGGTCCCTTTCCCCTACAACGGCTCTCCAACAGGTCGTTCCCCAACTTATAATGGATCCTGGGGTTGTTCCTGCCCAGATGTAAGACTCTACACTTGCACTTGTTATATTTCATTAAATTTTTCCCTGTCCAGCTCCCCGGCCTGTCCAGATCTCTCTGGATGGCAGCACAGCCTTCTGGCGTGTCAGCCACTCCTCCCAGCTTGGTGTCATCAGCAGACTTGCTGAACAGTGCACTCCATTCCCTCATCTAAGTCGTTGATGAATATATTGACTAGTACTGGTCTCGGTACTCTTGAAGGACTCCACCAGATACAGGTCTCCAAGTAGACTCTGTCCCATTGACCACAACTCTCTGGCTTCTCTCCTTCAGCCAGGTCACAGTCCACCTCACTACCCGATCATCCAGAACACACTTCCTCAGTTTAGCTGCAAGGATGCTGTGGGAGACTGTGTCAAATGCTTTACTGAAATCAATTTTCACCCTGCTGCCTCATTGTACAAACACTGTCACCCAGCAAAATATGGCGGGTAGCCTCAGCCCCTTTTTTCTGAGGAGCCTGAGCCACACGCAGCTTCTAGAAAGGCTGTCTTCCCAACATCTTGGCATTTTGCTGACACAGGAGATCATCTGCCCCAGTGCCACCCAAACAGAGGCCACTCAGCGATTTCATCAGCTCTGGGATCTCATTGCACCTTGCCAAGCTTTCGCACATCTTCAAGCAACCTTTCCAAGCGCTCAGACCCAAGCTATGAGTTGTGGGTTGGTTTGGGTTGGTTGGGTTTTTTTTGTTTGTTTGTTTGTTTTCTTTGGAGCAGCAGGTGACAAAAGGGTCATGTTTTGTTAGGCAAAAATGCCTCACAGCCCTGTGTCACAACAAAAGTTGCTTCAGGACCTACAGGGCTCTACCAGCCACAGGAGCCCCCGTAGCCATTCTGTATCAACTGCTGCGCACCTACTGCAGGAGCCCTTCTAGAGAAACCCTTTCAATGAGATGACAAAGGAATACAGATGTTGAATAAACAAAACCCAGGTACACAGTGACACATGACTAACAAACCTTTAGAAGATTAAAGAAATTTGCTGTATAACCTTCATGTCATTCATAATTATATCTCTGTGTAAACATGAAAAACCACCCGCGTCGCGTACAGTGCATATATATATCTATACAAAAGCAACTTATGGTGTATTAGCTATGCTCTGAAGTGATATGTTTAAGAAGTCTCCATTGCATGGCTAAGTCTTTAATTGCAGTTTTTTCTCGCTACAGCAAGATGAGGTTTGCAGGAGGCAACAGCCAGCACTGCTCAGGAATGAGATTTATCTTGGATGGGCCCCTCTGGATGCTAACTGACCAATGGCAATGCTTTTCCCAGCCACAAAGTTGTCTAAATCTCAAAATAAGCACTGACTGTAAAGAGACACTTTTTCTTCTGTTTCTATAAAAGGGGGTATCTAGTCAGCCTATAATTTTAGCACATCTTACAAGACTCCTGAGCAAAGTACGATACTTTTACCTATCAAGTGGCAAATGGGGAGATGTTTCAAGGAAGATGGTGATACAAAACCTTCTCATACTTTTTTTTTTTTTTTTTGTTAAAGAGCACATCGGATCTGCATTTCCAGAGAAGTCATCCAGGGAGAAGGGGACAGTATCTTCTCGAGAGCCATTATGCTTAAATATTATGTCACTGTTGTCTAAGCAACCATCACAGCCTCCTGAAAGCACAGAATGCTATATTGCCTGACTCAGCAGATGGCTGAAATACTTACATTCAGGGAAAGAGGTCAGGCAGTTATAATAGTTTAAAGCGGATAATTATTTTTTAGAAGAAATATTAACTCTTACAAGGCAGGGAGTCACAGGGCAGCACAGGGAGGTCGTACATCTTGATTGCACACCCGCATACGGTACGTCACAACTCCTCACTCATTGCCAATAACTAGGAAAGATTTATATTTAAAAGACGCCAAGGCAGCCTTAAAAGAATTACGGCGACTGAGATATCTCAAAATTTTGACATGCTGAGACTGTTTTCACTCCAGTGCTTCCAGAGGTCTTTTAAGGAATTCTGGAGGGCACGAGTGAGTCGAACACCTGCTTGGTTGTCTCCTAACATCAAATATGTGGCCTAGAGAGAAACAGGAGATGTACTGTAAAAACTCTTGCCAATAATTACACAAGACACTGTGTGTCATTTATCTGATCAGTACAATTTGCATTAGAAAACATCTTCAAGCCTTTTTACTGAAACCTTTAGCATGGCAGATAGCTGGGGATGCATATTTTACAACCCAGTACATTGCTGATGAAAACACATTCATCCATGGGAGCAAAAAATACAGTGCAACTCTTACGGACTGCATTCACCGAGGATAATAGAACTGCATATTTCACTTCAGCATAAAGGCCTCCATTATTTGGGCTTTTTTAAAATCCCATGTCTTCTTTAATTTTTATGTGATTTAGGTAAAAAAGACCTTCCTGTACCTTGCACAACAATGCAGTTCTTGCCCCGGGAATCTGGTTCCCTGCTCGAGATCCCTTGGAGGGGAAGAAGATTGTGTTGTGGAAGTGGAGAAGGGAAGAAGGGGGCTTATTTCCAATAAGCACCTCTCCTGTAGCAATGTATTTATCTGGGTGTTTGAGGAAAGTACCGTCACCCTTCCTTGACAGCACAGTCAAACCAAAAAGCCCTGTTAGCACAGTCTACAGTCCAGAGCTCTTCTCTGCCATACAGATGCTACCAGGGCTTTGGGACAGCGGTGAAAACCAGGTCATCTCCATTCAGCCCTAACCCACTTGCCAAATGTCAGCGAGGAATGTGAAGCCAGGTCTCCAGACTCAGCAGTACTTCACCCAAGCTTTCCTCCAGGGACCATATTCAGCCCCGAACAGGCAGAGAACATTTGTACAGGACTGCTTTGCTCTCAGAGACTTTCTCCAGAGTAAGAAGGTCCCATCTCCCTACCACCTGCTGTGGACTGCGGGTATATGTGAGGCTTCTTAAGACTGTGGGGTCACAGCCTAGCTAAAAAACTGCGGCTATGTCATACCAAATGTCTGCCTCTGGGAAGCGTCCTCTTCAGCCTCCTGACAAGGCACAGGAAGGACTGTCATACCACCCACTCCCTTATTGCATGTTGCTCTTCCAGCACCACCTTTTTCAGCAGGCTACTGACCTGGGGAACCGGGGCACAGCTCTGTCAGGCAGGCACCACTGCTCCTATTCTGCATGTGGGATCACCAAGTGACGGGGACGCCTCACAAGAGGCTCCAGCACTTGGCACAGGCAGGGGCTGCTTTCTTTTCCCCTTTCCCTGCCCCGAGTGCCTACTTTGGTGCCACCTGCTCACGCATCCCTCAGCGCAGGACAGACAGATGTGTCCCAAAGGATGCCTGGAGTGGAACTGACCGCTGGGCTCTGGGCCTGCAATGCTCCCTGGAGATGCCAGCGCGTGGGGACCATCGCTCTCCACTCATGAACGTACAGGGAGAGCCTTGAGAACGGAAACATGCACAGCCCAGGGATTTTCCTGGCACATGGGAGAATTTTAAAGAGGCCAAGGCAGAACCTTTCATCTCTTAATCCTTCACTAATTACTTTAAAGGGCTATAATGATCTTGTTAAATTCAGGTGACAGGTATTTCCCCAGCCTAGGCACAGCTGCACGTAGCTGTCTGAAACTTGCATTGACGGAAAGCACTACATCCCAACGTGTTCATCCCATCTGCTGGGGTCCAAAACCCAAAAGACAAGACCAAGATAAAGGGCACGGGTGAAGTCCTACGGTATTCACTTTCCCTGGCATTAGCAAGCAGCTTTTTCCACATGAGCCTGTAGTTCCAAAGCGAGACAAGCAAAATGTCCTGGGGCAGGGCAGCACCGCGTTTCTGTAGGATGCTCTGTGGGATACCGGTACATCTGGGCCAGAAGTGGGGTGGAGATGGAGCACACAGAGGGACGGCTGTGAGCAGCCAGACTTGACATTTCTACTGCGTACCTCCTCCTTCATTTCTGGGGTGGTTTGTTCTCCCTCCTCCCACTCCCAAGCAGAGGTTCAAATTGAATTTATATCTGTCATTGCAGATAGAAGTTCTGACCAAAGAGAAAATAGGCTTCAGTCAAAATGTTTTCCCGTCAGATAGCTCACAGATCTTGAAGAGCTGTTTTAGTTTAGGCAAGTTGACAAGCAATTCATTCCTAATTTTGCCTACTACAGTTACAGTACGAAAAGCTTTCCTCGTAGATTACATAATTATATTTTTCTTAACAAGGAGTACATTGCATTAGCAGGTTTAAATTATGCAAGCTTATTCTTTTGTCTTTTGTTATATTGTGTTCTATTGTGCTGGTAAAACAATATGTGCTTTAATTAGCAAATATCTGTAAATAATTTACTTGCTTTTCATACAGCAGAACAATGGAGCCAATTTTCACATACATCCACTGAGCATGTCTAGGGGGTTTCTTGCCAGAACCTTCCATTGTTCCGTATCTGTATCAATCTGCCCATCATTAGCAGCTAACGTTCAACAACTCAGGAAGACATTAAAGTTTTTGCCCCCGGGAGCAGCCCCAAGCCCCCCAAACCTGAGGCTACGCTTTGCAAAGAAAGATTAAAATAACCAGAAAATGAAAACAAACTCTTTTATTATCTATAACCCTGGCACCTTCGCACAGAAACATGGACGCTTGCCAAGCATTAAGGTCATTGGATTAATGCCATAAAATGCCGATGTTCATCTGACCTTCTGACTGCATTTTAGCTACAAAATAAAAAGCTCAACTTGATACGACACTATGAATCACGCAAACGTCTGGGCTCTGCAGGGTTAGCGCTGGGTGTGAACCCACACTGCACACACACTAACACACACACACACACACACACACACACAAAGAAAAAAGCTCTTAAATCAAGAGTGGATGACTGTTCGGAGACTTAAGGCATTGTTATTTTGAATGCGAATGAAAGGGCCAGAACAAGCATTGCAAGAATATTTCAATTATGTATTTCCCAGAACTACATCTCTGAGCAACTAATGCAAATATTGCTCCCATAGCAATAGAACTTCTTCCCCAATAAAAGCATATAAGAGCTTGAATCAGAACATACTTTCTATATCATTCGCATATTGTTTGAATATTATTAAAAATGCAAAATCTATGTATGTGTTACTCTCCTGAGCAATACAGTAATTATGATTAAGGGACAAGCAGCACAAAAAGAGCCAATTTATCTTACTTGTGCTTAGGAATACTATTGTGTAACTAAGCAACTAAAGACAAAATATAGTCTAATTAATTCACTCCTATGCTTATTTAAAAGACACAATTAGAACATTTTTATTTTCCAGCCTGCACAGTATCTCAACATGCTTGAGGGTGTACCATGTGAGGCCTATTATTCTCCAAAGACAAGAGTTTAATGTTTAGTGCCACTGATCAGACTGGGGACAGCAACTCTGGAGAGCAGTGGGTGTATTTTACAGTGTGAATGCACTGGGAAGCAGGGGAGAAAAAAAAAAGAAAAAAAGGGGTGAAAAAAAAAAAAAAGGGAATCTGTCTTTAGTGACTAGATATGCCAGATTGCTGGCTAATGGCTAGCAACATGTGGCTTCTCTGAGTAATATCATTGCCCTCTCCTTCCTTCGCCAGCATATGCTACTGGTGGTGAGAGAGATAAAAATATACAGAGTGGATATGCAATTACCAAAACCATGATATTTTATGACAAATGCCATTTCTCTAACACTGCTATTACAGTGCGCCTGATTTCCAAAGCTGAATTAATTTGAGCAAGTGTACATTGGAGATTGATGCTATTAAGTATGATTTTTAAAGCACCCTTTAATAATCATAATCTGCATGTTTGAAACTTGTTGTCATTACCAGTGTTGACAGATACGAGCATAAGGCGCACACCGTGGAGATGGCCGTTCTCATTTCAAATCAGAATGTACAGATTCCTACACCTCTCTCTCAAAAGAAAAAATCTATTACTGTGCAAAGGGAGTAGCACATTTTTCAAGGGGGATGGCAATAAAGCACCAGCGGTGTAAGACACCATGCTTGGGCCAGCCTGCTCTAGTTTTAAGTGCTGAGGTAGGACCTCCACACACGGAGAGCCCCTTGGAAACGGGTCAGGCTTCTGAGGGATGCTGTGAGCGTCTGACCCAAAATGAACAGAGAACAAACCCACTGCCTCCCTTAACTTTCTGGAAGAATCTCTTCTGCCATTATAAAAGACATACATCTATGGAGTGACTTTCCCCCCCACACCCCAATTAGTCTGAAAATGCAAAATACTGCTAGGGAAACAATTACAGGAAACTAGCTGTCTCCTCTCCTCTGTATGAGCAACGCTTACTCATGTAAATTACTTGCATGAGTAAGGATTATTTGCAAGGCGAAAAGCATTGCATCAGATCCCCAGTTCGGGAGAAGAGATGAAATCAACACGAGCTCGTAGTAAACTCAGCTGCTGCTGAATGAACCACAGGCAGACAGAGTCGCACCGACAGGCTGGCCTCGGTGGAGCCAGCAATCACTGTGACACAGGGCAGTGCAGGGAACGGCACACCATGCAAAATAAATCAGTTGCTTGTTTGGGTTTTTTTAGGAATTGTACACATCACGTCAAATATCATCCCTGGATTTAACAAGAACTGGCTTTGATACATATATTTTTAAGACCAGTCTAATTAATGCCAACACCTTTAAAAACATGAAAATACAAGGCACTAACAAGCATTCTGCTCTAGAACTGCTTCTGCAAAGGTCAGTCAGGCCACAGCCCCACGCTGCCCCTTGGAGCAGAAGAAGAGTAAATGAGCTGGAGGAGGGTTCAGCCAGGACCCCATGGGCTGCAGGACTCAGGGGCTGAGCCCACCTTGTGCCCCCTGAGCACTGCAGATCCAGGGCACTGTACCAGGGGACCGGCTGGCTGCCGGCACCTACTTCTCACAGTCAGGCACTGGAAAAGCTGGGGGGCTGCTTCCCACACGTGCCCCATGAAACTGTTTCAAGTACAAGTGTGTGCTCTTACAGCTGCCCCCGAGCATCCTCCTCCAAACCCTGCACGAGGCACCTGCCACCACGGAGGTCTTCCCATCCCATGCGGGAGGTGGTACGGGGGACCATGGCAGCCTAAGAGCAGCCAAGAAAACCAGGGCAAGGTGGCAACTTCCTCCAGCAAAACAGACTGTTTCTCCGTTTCGGTGGTGATCCCACCCCCCCGCCCAGGAACAGCAGCCAGCCACTTTTTCCCCACTGGAGGGAAAGGAAGAAGGCTGCTCCCACTCTCCAACCAGCACTGCACCTGCTGCAGCATTTGGGCTTAACAGTGAGGTTGGGCAGCACAACTGGGCCCCTGTGTTTAAAAAGCAGCAACAAAGTTTTCAGTGAAGCAGAGCAAAACTCCTCTAGCTCACCTAACAGCGTCCTCCAAGGCAGCATCACTCTCACAAAAACATCTCCGCTGCTCCTGCACGTCAAGACCACTGTTCCAAATCTGATGCCAAACCTGGCCCCAGCCTCTCCATCGCTTGGGATGCAATAAACATCAGAAGACAGGAGTGCTCATACCTGCAGCGTGCGACTGACCACATCCCATGTTTGCCATCCACTGAGATTACGGTTAAGGGGATGCTGAGCCTTAGGCTCGGTGGGCTTGAGCCCTTCACTGGGTCTGGGCCCCAGCGTATGGAAACATCCAGTTTTAGCAGCCATCAGGGTTATATTTAATTCTGGATGATGAGTTCAGCTAGCTATAAAAAGACTTATATTTACACTTATCACTGATTAGCTCAAACATTTGGCAATCAGATAAAATACGCCATCAGAAATTTCTGAGTAACAGAAGCATTACATACCTCCTTGCTTCTCCTCCCTCCTTGCAGCCACTAGCTGAATATTGTCATAGTGTCAATGCTGCTATTACACAAAACAGGCAGCGAGCTGCTCCTATTAATCATGCTGCTAGCGCGGGTAGCTGCTAGCGACTATGCCTAAATCTCCAGTGGGCTTGATCGAAAGCCTGCGATTCAACCACTCGCTCCCATCACCAACAGTTTTATTGACAGCTGGCACCCCTGGCACCCTTTGTGCTGGACACCACAGATCTGCAATACACACTGAAGCACCAACTCACTTCATACCCGCTCCCTGAATGAAAGACAAGGTATTTTACCCCCTCAGCGGTCCCACACCACTCTGGGGACAGATAGCCATGTCATTTACATAAGGAGCCACGACCGCAGGGCAGCTGGGTGAAACAGCCGCCCCTGCGTGCCCATGAAGCCGGTTACCCCCAGCCAGCGCTCCGCAAAGCGCCAGCCAGCACCGAGCCTTTTGTCTCTCGGCTGCCTGTGCATCCCCGAGCGCAATTCGAATTGTTCCAAACTATTACAAATCAATAATAAAAAAATCATTCCGATGTCTATAAACAAGTTAATGGAGTAAGTGAAAACAAAGTACATTTCTTAATGGGAGTGTTATGTTGCCCTCTCTAGGCCCTGGCTCTCAGTGCCGGTTTCTGTAGGCTCCCTGCCAGAGAAGTATCACTCAGAGCTGTTGCTGTTGCTGCTGCTGCTACTCTGCTAATGAATGACTAACTTAGGCCAGAGGGGAAATGACATCACCGGGGTGTAAAACACAACTGCATTAGGAAACTTTTTACCTGCTTTACATTTGTCATAATTATTCTGCACAATACAACCAGCATTTGCATAATTTCAAGGCGTGCCATTATCTTAATTGAAAATTGTTTTCATATGGTTGAATAATGCAGAATGACATCAGTTAAAGCCCCAATGAAATGCACAAGTATAATCACACAGCTAATTACTAGCGGTGTTTGCATGTAAAAATAAATAAAATTGTGCATATTATTAGTAAGGTACATGCAGCTGAGAACTCTAGTACCGGAGCAGTGTTTTACTCGTAATGGTAGGATTAATTTTCTCTGATGTTCCTACCACAGTAACATGAGCTGATCATTAAGGCGTATTAAAATGATTTGTGTCCCTTTCCCCCCCCCCCCCCCCCTTCCAAATATCTTTCATTTTACACACACACACAAGACACACACAGGCACAGTTTTAAATAGTCACCACGGGCAATTTCAGAGCATCCATTGCTCACTGTCATCTCCCTGATTCTTAGGAAAAGGCTCCCTTATCTCAGTGGCACGCACAGAAAATTAAAGTGAAGAGGTGGCAGCGAGCGAAGGCGGCTCTGAAACGCGTTCCGACTGCGTACGGATGTATATGGGTACACGGCCACATCGGCACCTATAGCCACGCGTGCCTCTAAAAACAGCCCCTGCGGACAGCCACCCTTCCTTGTACCTATACCCCCCTCCGGTATCTCCAACAGAAGTTCCCCCAAAACATCTCGTCCCCCCCAGCCCGGTTTCCAGCCCCTCTCGGGGACCCTCCCCATCCCCGCAGCCCTTTCTGGGTACCTCATCCATCCCACTCCCCAGATCACGGACCGTGCCGAAGCAATAAATTCGAAAAGCAAATAACGGGAGGGAGCTGGGATAGGGGCGGGGGAAGCGGCCCGGGGCGGGGAGCGGGGGCGCAACCTGCGCGGCCCCATCCCGGGCGGCGCGGGGCAGGCGCGGAGCCGCNGGTGCCGGCGCGCAGCGTGTTTGCGCCGGCCGCGCGGCGGCTCCGAAATACGCCCAGGCATATCTGCAAGTTATTTGAATGTATTATTCCCGTACCTGTCATTTATCACTTTATTCAACACGTCCCTGCCAGCTCAATAGCTTTTGATCTCCCTCAGCCTCCATTTCGTAATTTCCGCCCTCTTAAACATATCGAATACTACAAAAAAGCCCCGAACAATATCGAAATCCCCCCCCAACATTCTCTCCCCTCTTTTCTGTTTGTTTTGGGTTTTTTGTTTGTTAACGAAGCCGGAGAAGGGCAGGGCGAGCCCCGCACGCACTCCGCTGCCCGCCGGGCCGGGGGCGCCCCGCACCCCGACACCCCCCCCCACCAGCTCCCGCCCGCACAAGTTCCCGGGCAGCGCGCACCGGAGCGCCCCGACGGCGCGGCCCCTCCGCGCTGCCCCGCCACGCACCGCGGGGAGGGGGACGCGGGTGGGGGGAGCGGGGGGTAGCCGAGCCCGGGCATGCAGGTGGGGACGGGCGCGAGGGGGGGGGCCGGCGCTGCGTTTACCACCTCGCCATGGTCACTGGTCCTGCCCTGGGGGGTGTCCTCGGGGAGAAAATAAAGTTTGGCGCTGGAGAGAAGTTGCCGGCTGGTGCGCTCCTCCCAGAGCAGCTGCAGCTCCGCGATGCAGGCGGGCTCCTCCGCGCGGCACCGCACGAAGAAGAAGTCGCCGAGGGAGAGGACCCGCGCCCGGCCGCCGCCGCGGCGCTGGAAGCGGAACGCCCTGTAGAAGACGTAGGGGCCGTGCGAGCCGCACGGGGCGCCGACCCACTGCGGGGAACAACAACACGGCAGCGGCATCAGCGCCGGCTCCGCGCCGCGCCGCGCAGCGCCGCGCAGGAGGAGGGAGGGCGGGCGGAGGGAGGGAAGGAGGGCAGGGCGGGAG